>VZTX01001310.1:0-91099 GCA_013400915.1 Pardalotus punctatus | reverse complement strand
CCCCCCCCCTTTCCTTCTTCTCTCTTTCTCTTTTTCCTCTCTCTCTCTCATATTTACTATCAAATAAAACCCATACTATAGACTGGCATATGGTCTCATTTGCACCTTAATTCAGGCAGAGACATTTCCAACAACCTTAATAACTGGATCATGACATTAGGGAGCAAAACATTGGAAAGAGAGTAGAAAGTTAGGTGATAGGGGTTTTATTGTATACTGTCAAGGGAAAATAGTTTGGTGTACAGAAAACAATATGTGATACTTCTTAGAAGATAGGCACTGTTCTGTTGTTTTTTTTCCTTCCCACACATATGAAAAGAACTTCAGGACATACTGTGCCCAGCCAAGAGTGGGGACACTGCTGTTCTCTGTTCAAGAGAAGCAAAGCTCAGCAATAGAAACAATATTGAGAGTAGAATTCAACACATTTAAGATTCATATTGTATAAGTTTTTCCTTGGATTACACTGTGCTGTAGTGGAATAAAAGCCCTGAAAAAGCAAGGAAATATTTGGTTTTCAATGTAGGGCATGGTACTGGAAGAGAACAACACAGTAGAAAAAAACCCAAGAAACTGTATTTTAAATAGTTTAAAAACTCCACTACTCTGAATAAAATTGACATAGTTCTTCCTTGTCACATTATCATATGTATAGTTTAAAGTACTTTTAATCTATACAAATTAGGTTTTGGAACTCCTTAGAGGAAAGCCATATCTCACTTGATGTGCAAAAATTATCTTGTATACTGAGATAGTAAAAGTGTTACTAAAACTGTGTATGTAAGGACAGCAATAGTAAACAAAACACATTCAAGATGAGATTTTATTTCTCCAGGCACCAAGTGGGATTTTGTATCCTTTCATCCATTAATTTAAATTCTGTTCATGCAGTGTGCAATAATTTGTTTTGTGTTTCGAGACATGGGAATGCAACTTACCGTTATAGCTGAGCTTCAAAAGTATATTCTGGCAAGAGATGAGCATGTTGGGTGATGGGTCTGAATTCACATACTCAGAAAGTTCAGAATGTGTTTATCAAAGCTATCTTTGCAGTCTGAAGGGAGAGAAACTCTTTTCTTAAAGGAAGTTAGAGACAGCGAACTTTCTATCAATATCCTAATCTGGTCTTTCCTGGAACACAGAGGAACACTGCCATTGCCCTAGTTAGAAAAGAGGATTTTTTCCTTCACATGGGTCAATGCCCTTTTTTTTTTTTCTTTTTCTGGAAGAGAAATGTATATCTGATAGCTGTAGAAATTTCCCTGTAAAAGCAGTCTTCTTTCTTTGATTACCAAGCTGGTTTGTTGAAACAAAATTTCTTTTGTCTTCTGAGTAACTGTAGACTCTTGGGCTAATCTTTGAGAAACTTATTTGGCAGACTGGGCTGTAGACAATGTTGAAAATAGTAATTCATTACAGCCATCATGGGCAAGGCAGTAACTACAGTAAAATCCAATATAAGAAATGATGTAATATCATGTATGGTGTTCCATGTCTGTTTTTGCTTGTCAGTAGAGTGGTCACAATACAGAGGAGGAAGGTCAAAGCAAAGGGCTAATGCTGGAAGGCTGAGGGCATCCTCAAAATAAAATGAAAGTAGCAATCCTCTCTTGAGGAAGCATACAGACTTACTCTGGATCATGTCTTCATCCTACAGTACTCTAAACTTTCTGAGGGAGGACTAATTCTGTATAACCATTGACATATAAACTATTGCTGTAAACCAAGTGAAGGCGAGCCTCATTTCCAATTCTTCCATGCCTATTCAGAACTTTGTCTTTTGAAATTGGAATTAATTAAAACTGGCAAAATGATCAGTGACTAAATAGCTGCAAAAACTCATTATTAAAAATGACCCATTTTGAATGTAATGAGTGTAAAAATAATTTGAGACTTAGCTAAAATTTTGCATTTACTCTTGCATATTCAGAATGCCAGGGCTCAGCCTCAGACTCTCTTCTCTCACATGCAGTCCATCACTGCTGCAAAGCTAAAAAATAATATTAATGGCAACAGAGCTCCACCCAACACTCATGTACCTTCTCCCTGGAAACCCCTCAGTCTTTGGACAATGCTTCTCTTTTGCATTTTCTCTGTTAAAGTATATCTGGTTTACTCAGGATGTAGTATTTACTTCTACACAAACATTAATGACTGATACAACCATCTTACTAAGGACAACTGAAAAAGAAGTTCAAGGTTTATTGGTAGAGAATGTTAAAAGAGCAGGAAGTCTGTGACTCTATTCATTCTGGTATGCAACTTCTACTCACTTCACTGGAGTCTGTAAAAGGACAAAAGCAACAAGGAAAATTCTGAAAAATATTCTAATTGCCATTTAATTCACAAACTTGGAATAAATCTTTCTCTTTCTTTCTTTTCTTTCTTTTTTTCTTTCTTTCTTTCTTTCTTTCTATCTTTCTTTCTATCTTTCTATCTTTCTTTTTCTTTCTTTCTTTCTTTTTCTTTCTTTCTTTCCTTCCTTCCTTCCTTCCTTCCTTCCTTCCTTCCTTCCTTCCTTCCTTCCTTCCTTTCCTCGTTTCCACCCATACTTGGTAAATTCTGTTCTTAATGAAGACTAATTCTTTTCTTACTAATGTTAGTTAGAGGAAGTATTTAGACTGGTGACATCTGAATTAATTCAGGTGTCAATATGTAAAAAATGACATGGAAACATGAAATAAATTATGTATAAGTAAGGTACTTTGAGTTTCCAGGCTGTTGTGTTGCCACACATACTCTGTTTATTGTTATTCAACATATCCTTTTCTAATTATGAGGGTTAAACTGCAGCATCAAAGGGTTCTTACAGAGCATTTTCAAACTCAGCCCTAGATTCATGTAAAAAGAGGACTCCATTCTTGGCCTTCAGAAGTTTAAATCATAAAATAACTTATAAATGTTTAAAAAACTATGGTGTTAGACAACAACCAAAACATCATGCTATTGTCTTGTTCAGAGACTTTCATACTCCTGTCTGAGGATAATCACTAGGAAATGGGAGTAGGAGAGAACTGCTATTTGTAAAAAAAAGACAAAGGAAATTATGGTCCCTCAAGGGTATTTGTGAAGTTGCTGATGCAAAAAAATATATTCAAACTAGAAAATTAGCAAGAAAGAGCCTACTTAGCAAAATACCCTACCAATATTTATCTAAAAATATACTCTAACTAAATTAGCACAGAACAACTTTCCTGTTAATTATAAATTAAATTCTTATTTGGTCACCTAATTTAATATCCAGTTTAAATATTCTCGGTACATTACACTTTGATGCGGGTTAGGGTGGGGGGGAAGGATAAAAGGAGTCACTAAAAGGTAGGGACAAATCATTCAAAATAGCATGAACTTTAAAATTCATTAAATTAGACTCTCCTTTAGACATGTATATTCTGAATATATTTATACACATAGGGCAAGGATTTCTGTTGTGATTCAGATGAGTAGCTACTGCTGTTTTAAAAGCATCTGAAACACTGTCTGGAAGAGTTTATGTAGGTCATTCTGACTTCTTAAAAAAGTGTTGTTTCTGTATTCCTATTTTCATAAGCAGAATGCTGAAACTTCCTTTCTCTACTTCAATTACAGTTAAAGGAAACATCTGAAAGGACTGTTTTGTAGACTTTTCTATTTAAGTGCCATACACTGAAACTTAGAATTCTTTAGCAACTTATATTTGCTAAATTGAAATATTCCTGCACACTCACAACAATCATCAACTCAGTCTACACTATACCAGAATAATTATAGGACAAATTACTAACTTCTTCCTTTGAAAATATTTTTTTTTTTAAGAAATAATTATCTGAATAAACTTCAACAAAGACATATAATATTTTTCTGATTTTTTTATCTTATGAACTCATTTGTGTCAATAAAATCAATAAAGTTTCTTCAGACCAAAATACTATAGCTGCTTTGATCAAGACCAAGATGCTAACATCACCTAGAGATTGTTGCATTAAAGTCTAAGTATGTGAAAGAACAAATGCTTTCACTTCTTCTGCAATTTATTATATATGCTGTATTCTTTCAAAACCACAGATATCAGTCACCCCTCCTTTCTACAAATGTGTAATGGAGAAAGAAGGAACAAGAAGAAAACTGGTGCACTTCTACATGACTATCTGCCTGTTTATCTCTTAAAGCTCAAAGGATATGCAAAACATGTTCTACAGCATAGCAGCTGGGCCTACCTTTTTAGGACAGTTACTCCTCAAAAATCTGACAGTTAAAAAATCCCAAACAGACGAGTTCCTTAGAGGTCAAATAGCATTCAAAGACCCCTTGAGGATCCCCAGGTTAATTCACTTTTTTATCAACTGAAATCTAATTTGCCTGTTTTTCCTTTTCTTTTTTTTTTTTTTTTTTAGCATTCAAGAATTAGAAAAAAATGAGAACTCTAGAATGAATTTTTTCTGAAACAAGTTGTCTAGCTGATATATGATCTCAATTTATTTTTAAGAACTGTTTTTAGCTGTGATATTCATGCTACATATAAAGTGGCAATTAAAAGAAATTTATGTGGTATCTCACTAGGTAGAACTTAGTAAAGAACAAGAAAATTATGCTTCACTGCTTCCCTTGAGGATTAAAATTGCCTTAATGGTCTAAGTTGTTTATGATGTACTCAAGACAGAATCTGCGCTAAATGAGCCTGGACAAAATTTTTTTAAACACCAAAAAACCCTGTTCTTAGATTTATACAGAAGAAATAAAATGCTAGGAAATTCTGAAAGGATGTTATATGGGAAATAATGTAAGAAAATATCCATTGATTATGTTGTATGCATGCAACTGTATTTACCTATGTGCTACGTGTCAGAGTGCACAAGATGTACATTCAGAAAGTTAAAACATAAAGTCAAAATCTTTATACACTCCTGCAACAAGCCCAAGTCTTTAGTTTCCCTCTGTCACTGAGAACTACATGTTTTCCCATTTCTTTTGTAACTTACTTCAAAGAATTAAGGCATCTTTGACAACTATGAAGATTTTACCCGTTACTTATACAACAAAATTTTAGAGTGTTTTGGATTTCATTGTCATAAACAGATTTCTAGGTTTTTTTGTCTGGGATCATTTGCAAATGGTTCTGAATGACTGAGATGGAATATTTTCTGGATTCAAACATAAATTTTAATGGGAAAAATCAGGCATAATATTAACAAAATTTAGTTCATCAATATATAGACATCTTATCCTTGAACTATATATAAAAATGATAAGTCAAAACTCTTGTATGTATAGAAAAATTGAAAATAAACAAGAAAATACTATAGAGTCTACTTAAGTTGTTAAAAAAAAAAAAGTGTAATAGGATTCTTGATTCTGGATCAAGATTTATTAAAGATCAACCAAAAGTCTAAGATTAATATTTCAGAGTAGTTTACCTGAATTTAACATGAATTATTTTAAGTTTAGAGAGTGGAGACTTTCATTGCATGTATTAGAATTCAAGAAAGATAATTAATATTAAAAATATTTTAGAATAAAATATTAAAACATCAAATAATTATTAAAGTATTTTTAAAAATCCCTGCTACTGGCTCAGAATTTTAAGAACCTTAAAAGTTCCAGCAATAATCCAGGAATAAAGACATTATGTGACTTGCAGGAATTCTTAGCCATATTTCTACTGTATACTGAAGTATAAGAGTTCAAGAAACAAAGAGTATTATCAAGAATTCTGTCTTTAAAAAGCTCTACTATCCACTGTAGTGTGTGGGAGTTTTTTTGCTCTTTGTTTTTTTCCTGTGATTTAATTTGTTGGTGTTCTTTTTCTTCCCTCAAAAATTGCCTAAAGACAGGTTATTTATTTTTCTACTTATTTTGTATGTGAGGTTATTTAAACACAGTATGTGTGTGAACCACAGTCTGGTGCCAAACTACACTATCAGGTTTCTGTCAAGATTGGGAATAATCAGGGAGTAGGCCAATGAAAGGCTTTTGTTACAATGACTTGTCTTGGTAATGACTTTGAGAAATATCACTTTCAATAATAATAGAATAAATCAAAGGCAAGACCAAAGAAGGGCAGTTCACAGAAGAATATATGCCAACTCAGTGAAAGGGAAAATAAAAACCTGCTATATGGCACAGTGTCATATACCACTGTAGGTGGTGGTGTTTGTTGTTCCTTTCTAACACAGAATATTCACTGATATTTGCACCTCTAAGGATAAAGAGTTGAAAAGATATTACCTAAGGACAAGCTCACAAGCGAATTCTCCAATATAATGAAAAGTATCTCCTGATTTCCCACAAGCAACAGTGTCTTGCTTTTCAGAGTACTTGAAACAAAAAGCTACAGAGGAGAATGAGGATTGTAAGCGTCTGTATATGCAACTGAAAATTTAGGGAAATCTTGCAAAATTGCACTATTTTTGTAAGTTGCACTGAGAAAAATTGCTTAAAACATAAGATGCTTTCCACAGCACAATTTAATTGTGGACAATACCAAAATTATAGCTAATTTCTGGAAAGAGCAGATAGTCTTGAAAAATCCCCCCAAAAATTTAAAATAAAAAAAAAAAAAAAAGAAAAAACAAAAGAAAAAGAATCTGTGTATCTTTATATACAGACACACACATGCACACTTATTTTAAAGGCAACAGAAAGCAGCCAATGTGGAGCATAGTCTCATTCTTTGACATTAGATCCATGTATTGTGTCCTTGTTTCATATTTTCCAAGCTGTGAAACATTCTGCCAGGTACCCATTTTCCTTGGAGAAGTTCTGATAATGAAACTCTCCCATGAATAACAGATCCGATGAAGAGCCTTTGCATTAATATTGAAAGTAAAGCTACAGTTTATTTGTATTCACTAGCTCTGTTCACTTGGCAAAGTAAAATAGTCCCTTTGTGCCCATGAATAATGTGAGCCTGAGAGCTCAGCCTGCACAACCACTGCATTTTCTATTTCCATAAAGCAATATCATATATGTTTATGAAAACATGTATTTTTTTCTGGCTTAGGTATAAATCAGTGTTAGCTGTAGTGGAACCATTTGCAACACAACAGAGCCTGGAAATTTTGAAGTGTCCTCTCTAATCTTAGGAAAGCTCCTGAACATGTGGTGTAGTCCATCTAACATAGGAATTACATATTTATCTAAAATTTACTGATTAAAAACATTTTAATTTTTAAAGCATTCACTATTTTTCTTCTGAAAATCAAAATAAGGATAAAAAACACCCACAGCTCAGTTTAAACCCTTTCTAATTAAAATAATGTAATCACATGGAGCTCAGCATTTGAATCTCTTTTATTTGCAGCCCTTTGTTAAATTGTTGTAGAAAGCAATCTCTATTTAACCTTCCCTTCTCAAAGCAGAGCAGCACCAGTTCTCTGTCTTTGTCTCTCCTCATATACAAGAGCTTCAGCCCATTAAGCATCTTGGTGGCCTACCTTGGACTTACTCCAGTTTGCCAACACCTCTTTTGTATAGGGAGAACAGAGCTATGAACAGCATCTTATGTGTGGCCCCACAAATGTTGAACAATCACTTCTCTCAATATTCCAGGTATGCTTTTTCTAATTAACATGGCACAGAGTGTAGTTTGCCTTCATCACATGGGAAAACAGTTAAATTGATACAAGAATTTCTGTTTCCTAATCCAGTCTCATCTTTACTCCAAATATGAATCTTTTCAAGAAGTTTCGTATTGTTGCCTATTTTATCAGAAATGGTCTTTCCCATCTATCTAAACTGAGAATATCCATGATGTCTTTTCACCTTCCATCCATTACCCGAAGTTTTGGGTTCTGAAGATTTTGCTTCTATGTTTCCTTTCAATTGCAATTATTGTAAATTCGGGGTATTCCTAATTACTTGGTGAGTTTTACAAAGTGTGATGGAAAGCCTACTTTCTTTACCGGATGCCTGAAGGATTGTCTTAGCCCAGGAATGCATGCTGAGGTTTGACACTGTCTCTTGTGACTTATAATTTCTTTCATGTGATTTCTTCTACCTAACTCTGTCTTAGAGGCATGAAACAGATTAGAATTTCAAAGTCTATTAGAAAGAATATTTGAATACAGGGGAAAGAAATTTATATTCTTTTATGCTTTTTCAATCTTTTTTAATCCTATTTCATTTATCAGGTAGAAAGAGAAGAATAACAACCCTTTGCTTATAGGGGTTTATGCTTTTTAGAACATCAGAAAAGGATCATGTGTCCATAACCTGAGTGCACTATTTCCATCATTGTTCTTGAAAACAGGCATTCATGGGCTTTAAAGATGGAAGGGCTTTATAAGCCAGACTGACTGTTTCCACCAACTTCAAGACCTTCTACTTCATATTTAGAATTCACATATACACTTTCTTTGTTTTAGTTGCCCTTTATTTTAAATTTAAATATTTTTATTTCTTTGGATAACTAAATTATTGGTTCACTGAGTCCTTTGGTATCTCACAATTTTAACCATTGAATCCTCAGATCGTTAAGATTGGAAAAGATCTCCAATATCAAGTTCAGCCTTTGACTGAACTCCACCTTGTCAGCTAGACAATGACAACTAGTGCTATGTCCAGCTGTATCTTCAGCACTTGCAGGGGTGGTTACTCCATTCATTCCAATGAATGGAGTCTGACCACTCTTTCAGTGAAGAAATTCTTCCATCCTGAGCCTCCCCTGGTGCAGCTTGAGACCATTTTCTTTTGTCTCAAAATACCAAGGAGATGTAAAGGACATGATTCAGTTGCTTAAACATATGTTCTGCTTCAGACAATCATCACAAGATACTCACAAGAGACCTCAGAAGAAGCCTGCATGTTGCAGAGCAGCAGATGAGATGAAGCTAGTGGTCATAGGGAAAATTGGATGTAAATCCCACAGCCAGACAGTAAAGGATTGGGTTTTCTGTTCAAGTTGCCTTCGGTGGTGTAGTAATTCATGTGAAAGCTTTTTATCTATTCTTTATTATCAGTTAGAGCCTAATAAACAGCTTTCCAGCTACTCTTTTCCCAGCCTGTAGCATTGCTTGGGGTGGTTGTGACCCAAGTGCAGGACGTGACACTTGGCCTTGTTGAACCTCATACCATTGGTCTCAGACCATGGATCCAGACTGTCCAGGTCCCTCTGCAGAGCCTTCCGACCCGCCAGTGGTTCAACACTGCACCCTTCTTGGTATCATCCTCAAACTGACTGAGTGGGCACTCAATCCCCTCATCGAGATCACAGATAAAGATATTAAATAGGGTTGTCCAAAATGCTGAGCCCTGGGGAATCTGTCTTGTGACCGGCCCAACTGGATGTAACTCCATTCACCATCACTCTGTCAGCCTGGACATCCAGCCAATCTTTCACCCAAGGAGCAGTGCATTCATCCAAACCATGAGAAGCCAGTTTCTCCAAGACAGTGCTGAGGAAGACAGTGTCAAAGGCTTTGATAAAGTCCAGGTTGACAATAAGCTTTCTTTCATCCATTAAGTGTGCAACTTTGTCATAGAAGCAGATCAGGTTGGTCAAACAGGACCTGCCTTTCACAAACCTGTGCTGGCTGAGCCTGATTGCCTGGTTGTCCTGCATGTGCTGCACAATGGCACCCAAGATGGTCTGCTCCATTGCCTTCCCCAGCATTGAGGTCAGGCTGATAAGCCTGTCCCTATACAGATCCTCCTTCCACCATGTTTTGTAGATGGGCATCATAGCTGCCATCTTCCAGTCAGCTGGGACTCTCTGGTTAGTCAGGACTGCTGGTGAAATGACTTAAAGTGGCCCAGCAAGTTCTTCTGCCAGCTCCATCAGTACTCTTGGGTGGATCTCATATGACCAGTAGGGCATACTTAGCCAATAAGAGGCACCAAAGAGAAGAGGCAGAACAGATATTTTTTGATTTTTTTTTTCTACTTGTCTCAAAATAAGCATATTTGTTAAGCTGCAACCTACTGATCTAGTTAAATAACTAAAGGTTCCATAAATACCTAAACATTTAGAAAAGTTGTTCATTCTTTAAAGAACATCTATAAAAGGAAAAAAAGTGTTTCTGTTTACCTTTTATCTAATACTTACACTGTCATAATATTTGCTTTAGAAATGGATGATCTGTATTCAGCAAATGCCTTCTCCTGAGAATTTGTATATATATATAGATCTGATGAGACAGCCAAAACAAGCCGTCAAAACAACAGAAACATTATAAAAGAATTATAATATTACGGGTAGAAATTTAGATTCCCATGAACTCCCAGGTAATGAATAATTAAACAAGATTTATTTTAGGGGATTGCTCACTTGGATTTAAATTACAGTACAGGCTTCTGAATATCTCTGTAGACTTCAATTTTTGTCTAGAGCTAAAAAAAAATGTCAGCAATTATCTGTGCAGAACCATCTTTTCTGAAAGACATTTCTGGATATAAATTCAGTATTTAAAAACCTTAAAGCTTTATTTCTTTCCTAATGTGTCCTGTCCATGAATTTCTGTAGCCCATCAAAATATATAGATAAAACAAGAAGTTCCATAGCTTTCCTAGAAAATTATCTGCAATTTCAGTTCATGCTTTTACAGTTCCTTTTTTCATTGTTCCTCAGTTGTTTATAATTTTTTTTTTAAAATTATAGAAGAGTACAACTATTAATCCTTTCCAAGCAGAACCTAAGTAGAATGCAATCATATCTTGATCATCTTTAAATGCTTTCTATATGGAATTATTTTTATTTTAGAACATGAGAAACAAGTCTTTTAGTTCTCCCATTACTTTCTCACCTGTGTCTCATCACTGAATTTAAATAAATATATTTTAATTGAATATAAATATTTTTGCAAGTATGAATATATATCAACAACTTTGGAAACAGAAAGATTCTTGTTATTGAAAAGTAGCTCAGATTTATTTATTGTATGGAAAATGACTATGAAATGACTTGCTATGAGGATAGCCATGGATATGCCAACAGAAATCCTGACATTGAGAAGAATGGTTACTATTCATTCGTACCTATATTTGGGAAATTCATGTTAAGCTGGATAACAAAATGGAAAATTAGTTTTCTCTCTGTAATTAACAGACTTTATGAACCAGTATACTTTTTTTTTTTTTTACCATCTATTTGTTAGGTCTGCTACAATTGTTATCAGGGAACCAAATTTTAAAAAACCAAACAAGTAAGTTCATGTGTTTTGCATCGAGTATTTTTTATATATAAATTACCTGTTTAATCTGTGATTTGGTGAAGGGTGGAGTTTTTTTCTTGTTGTTTTGTTTGTTTTTTGCTTTCTTCCCAAAGACAGAATTCAGCTGTTTTGTTAGAAGAATAAAATTTCTGTTAATTGATTTTCCAGTTACATTCAGAACTTAAAATTCTATTTGTATTATAGAAATGTTGAAATCTGATATTATTAAAGATATTACCCAGTTTAAATTTGTGTTATATTAAATTAAGTTTACCTTTAGGAGGCAAAGAGGTATTTGTGATGAAGCATTTACTTCAAAATAACTTCATGGTTTCCTTTCATGTCTGGAATTTGTAAATTGGAGTCACAAAAAATTTTATTAATTGAAATAAGGAAGTAACTATGGAGTGCCAGAACTAGTTCTTCCCTGGATATCAGTGGAAGGACATGTCTAACCACCTTAGCACCTCCTAAATTTTTTTTTGCTCATTAAATTTTTTGCATTTGAATATATTAGGATACACAGTGGCTACATTAATGCTGGTTTACCTGCACTGCTTTGTCCACTTGGGTTTTAAACCACACCCAACATTCATTTCTCTTTAATTTCCCTTGGGATGCTGTCTAATAGATCTAAGTGTTAGCAAATATTTCCTCATTCAGTCTCAATTTTAATTTTTATTTTGTCTGATTACATTGAATTATGCTTACATATATCAACTTTAACATCTCTATTCATTTCTTGTTTACAACTTATGAATAAGATGAACTACTTTTACGAACTGTGCTTCCTTGGTCATTGTTTATCTGGACTACTTATTACCAAATCTTTTCTTAACTTTGTTTCTTAAATCACTGAAACAGCAAAGTTCAGTTTTGTTTGTGGGCTTCTTTTTTCTCTTCTTAATCTGGGTTTTTAAGACAGTCAAATATTCAAAATATTGACAATTGAAGTTCTGTAGTGTTGGGGTTTGGTTTTTTTTAAAATTTCATAACTTTCTGATTTTAAAGTACCCACTCTGAAGAGGTAAAGTAAAGTAACTCATTCTGCTCTATTGTCCTGCCTGATCACATAGATATGCTTTCTTGATTATATGTATACAGTGTCAGAAAATGCATTTCCTATCATTTTCCTACAATATTTTATGCCAATTTGCTGTTTATTTTCTTATTGAGATCATCAGAGAAGCTAAATATCGTCCAAATCTTTTTACTGCCGTCAAACAACAGTTACTAAGTCTGGTGAAACTCCCAGTCTGTGGCCAGGTAGACATGGAACCTGTGGGGCAACTTTCCTCAGGGAATCCAGGGGTTCTCCATCAGGTAAAGTCATCACAGAGCAGGCAGACAGCAAAGTGGCCTTGAGCAGCAAGGTCCTTTATACCATCACAGATGCTGCAGAGTCTCAGTGTATCTTCAGGAGATATCATCTATGATCTGAGAAAAATGGGATGTGTGAGTCATTTCTAAAAGGCATCTGACCCTCAATTTATTCTGTAGGGCACTTCACATGCCACCAGTCATCTAAACAGAGGCAACCAAATCAATCCTACACCTGTACCTTACACACACGTCTACATTGTTGATATCTGAACTTGTCTTAATCAGAAGTTGACTCTCATTCAAGTGGAACAATTTAGTTACCTAAGTGTTGCGGGGGCATGGGTCAATCACACACAGACCAATGTGATAAGGTGAAAGCCATTTATTACAGATCAGAAGGCTACTTATATACATCTTCTACTTCTCTATATCTAGGCAGTAGATTGGTTACTAGCTAGTTGTTTACACATCTAAACGAATCACTTAGAGCGATGGTGAGCTGTCATACAAACACTGCTTCTGTTGGCTCTGCTAAGATAATGCTGGATTGTGCATATTTCACTGCCCTGCCTATTAAGAACACCCAACACCTAAGTATAAGAGCATCTGTTTTAACTGTTTGAAAATGTCACAGCCTTCTCTTCAGAAGGTGCTGATACAAAGCAATGAAGAAGTAGGATCACACCTGCCAGTAAATCCAACTGCTTGGATAACTTGGACTACATTAAAAAGCAGAGATGGCTGCACATAAAAATGAATTGAAGCCTGGGTATGCTGACTGTTCAATGGAGTGCAGCAGTAACCTGATCTAGTCAATGGAGAGATTCCTTCAAGGCACATTTCATATGTCTTTCAAGTTATGACATCTGGATGAAATTAATTATGTGATATGTTTCCTATTAACTATAAAGACATTCTAAATTACCAGATTAGCTAAACATATGTCACACTGTAAGTGTCTATATTTGTCACTGCAATTCCAAGTATCTTTCTGTGATAGATTTCAGGAATATGTGAACTTGCTCTTCAATCTGTGAATGCATAGCCAGTTAAAATCTCTAAATTTGATAGTCAGTAAGCACAGTCTAATTAAAGTTAAGACGTATTAGTTAAATCTCACTGACATATTAACATTCAGCTTCTGCTTCAGAACTGCCAGATGTACAGTCAATTCAGAGACTTAACCACTGATCAAACTTTAATATAAGTTTAATGCAGATCTGTATCATTAACTCAAATACATCTAAGACAACTCTAATGCTTTTGCTGTTGTGTAAAAAATATCCAAAAAACTAGAAAATTTGTAACAGCCCATATTTATGTGTGGAATTTGATTGCTTAATTATGAACATCTCATTTGAAATTTGGGTTAAAAGACATGGCATGGCACATAACTGTTTTAGTTCTGCCTTCTATACCAATTGCTGGAGGTTATGCGATATACTCAAGGGAATTCTCTCAAAAAACACTACTTGCTGAACTAGTAGTTGAGCCTATTGGCTTATGTGCCTAAATCTTCAAGAGTTTTGTCTGCTGCATATAAGTTGTGACACAGTAATCCTTTCCTTTCATTGTACATGAACAAAAATTAAGCTCTCACAGCTATGTATGTTAACTGAGAAAATATATTGGTTTCGGTAGTTCAAATAATTTCTTAAATGGACATTAATTCCAATATTGTCTGTCTAACCCATGGATGAAAAAGTCATTATGATTAAGTAGGGACTAGTATAAATAAAAAGAAAAAAAAAAAAAAGGAGGGAAAAGAGAGAAAAACATTCATGTATTCATGTATAAATTTTAAAGGCAAATTTTAAGGCTGGTGAACAATTAGTACATTATTAGCTGTAATGTAAGTTATTTTTTGTAGAAGAGAAGCAAAGGACATGACATTGATGTGAAGCACCATATTATGACTATGAAATTGGCATGTATCAAGAGAACCCTCAAGTGAAAATACTGATCCCTCTGCAAAGCTTTCTACCCCTGTTCCAAGCCATGGTAAAGTTAGATTCATTTGATGTATTTTGCTTGTACCTGATTTGTTTGCTTATTTTGTTCTTGGAAGTAATTCAACTTCTTTTCCCTGCACTTTACTAAATTGAACCTGAAGAGATATCATGCATGGAAAATCACATTCTGAATAATTAGTATTGATAAAATTTTATATGTAGCTGGAAAAAGTCTTCTAAAGGGACATTTTTGTGCTCTAAATACAATCACACACAATTCTGACTTAATTTTTCTAGGAACAGTACAGTTTTTATTCTGTATGTGAACTTGTACAAAAGCAGGGCAAATTTTTTATATTTACCACATATCTGGATATCACATTTTCTATTACATATGTGCATATATAATCATGACTCCCTAAAAATAGCTGTTAACTGCAGAAATTAAGGTTGATCAGGTGAGGGGAGGTAAAAACTAAAATTGAGAAAAGATCATATTATCATTTGGACTATACATAAAAATAAAATTACTGAGGCCTCTTGTGACACTTTTTCACTAAGAAGTTATTAACTCAGTTTGGGTATTACATTATCCCAGAAGAAAAATAATGTTTCTTGTAGCTTTTTCAGTAATTATTAGATTTCTATTCTAAATCTAAGACTCAAGTTCTAACTATACAAACTTTACTTGCACTGGGAAAAGTGTTGCTAGCTGCTGAGTGTGCAGATTGTCTTGTCAAATGTAAAGTTATTTAAGCATTTTTTGGGACAAATTCTTAAAGGAGTGTTTTATAACTAGAGCTCAAAAAACCCACACAATGCAGTAGTCAACAAGGAAATAAACTGTATCATGTAAATACTGAATGTTGTCTAAGGCAGCAGGACACTTGGCAGATTTCCTATAAAATTAGTTCCTCAGAAAGGCTAAAGAAGGACCAGAAGAGAAAAAGCAACTAAATTTTCGTCAACACAGGGAAAACATAATTTCTTTCAGTGGCTAGAGATCAGGACCATGTAAGTCGCTTCCTACAGGGAAAGGAAAGAAAAAAGGAATTTTTAATTAGAATCAGAACAAAATATTCACAGAATACTCAACTATAATAGAACTAAATGCTTCTCTTAATAATTTATTATTTTTCAGTCTTGGTGACAGACAGTCCATATTTGTCAGTATCATTCTTGTAGTTGGTCTTCTACCATCTGACTATACTTGCAAGACTCTAAAGTGCCCTGGCGAATATTTGCAGATTTGACTGCTCCAATATAGGACAGAGAATACATATTACAATTTTGTTTCTTTTCACTGAGAAAAAAGCAGCAGCAACTTATCCTGTTGTCATTCTTGAATTCTTTGATTAGTAAATTCAGGATTATAGATGAGTGATAAAAACTAATTCATGTTCCACTCTCCAATGGATTACATTTCTATCCTGTCTCTGAAAAAGTAGTTTCATAAAAAGTCTTACAAAATGTTTCAAACTCACAGAACATAAATATATCACATAAACTTGCAATACTTGAATTTCTTTCAGTTACTGATGCTACTTGAGTTTGGTTGTTTTACTGAACTGTATTACGTTACATATATTTGGAAAATTAACTATAATTAATATAAATAAGTAGTGATTTTAAATGGAATGGCTACCTTCAATCACACTTTGAGTGTCTGAAATGCTCCTTGGAACAGAGCAAACAGCTGAAGAAAAGAAACAAGTGACAGTTAAATGGAAGATGTACCAATTAAATTTTTTTAAATCTGCACAAGATATGTTGGAGTTGGGAAGATTTGTTTGTTTATTTACTTGGATTTTTTTCCCTATTTTTCTTTTCATTTGACAATTTAATTTTGATTTTTTTCCCATGGAATGTCGTAATTTTTCAAGTGTGGCCATGTAAAAGGTAGCATTTTAAAGGAAAATGTATAATGGGTTTTAATAAAAACCACTAATAAAAAATAAACATCAGTCTACAGTGGAGTGTCTAGCTGCTCAGAAGGATGAAATAATTAATGTCTACCTCTTGATGAGCTTTCTCATATCTACCCTTCCTGTTCTCTTCCTGTCCTACTAGATGGGAATGAGCAAGTTGCTGTGTGGAGCTGAGCTGCTGGCCAGGGTTAAACCACAACAGCTGTTTTTGGTGTCCAGCGAGGGTCCTGAGGTGCTCATAATTACAGATAAGTATGCTAGGCTGAATTTGTACCCATTATAGGTATTAGCTACTAACTGAGAGGCTTTTTTGCTTGCCATATACTTTACTGTATATTAAATATATTTCCATCTTGCGGTTACTCTTTTCTATGAATTCTGAATGCTTTCATAGAGGCATTTATCATGTTTCAGTTTAATTTGTAGAAAAATCTTAATCTATGTTAGTCACTCTAATGTATTTTGCCACATTCTCAGAGGCATAATTTAAATTATTGTTATATCAGGGATATTCAAGATAAACATGATAGCTATCAGAATACATTTTACGGCTTCTATGAGTGCAATGTTCTGGTCAAAGTCAGGAGTTGGAAAAAGTCCCCATTTTGTTGTAGCTGATGGTTGGTTAAGTAAATCAAGATCCTATCAATGCTATAAGATTTTGAAAATATGATTGATTGTGTAAAACACTGTATATAGGTCACAACTAAGTGTATTGCATAAAAATTTTATTAATTGATTACACTGCACCTTATTACTGATATAAAGGAAAAACTGTCGAGACACAAAGTTGTAATCCAAATGAAATTAATAGTTCATTGTGACACTTAATCATAGAGAAATAAATCAGCTTTTCACACATTTATTTAATCTACAAGGGTTGTTATAGTTCAGTAAAGGACACAATACCTTCATTGCAAGCAAAATTGGCTTATATTAAGAGACATGTAGCTTTATTTTTTGATACAGAATGCGTCACTATCACCTTCTCTCAATGAGTTTTGAAAGCTAACCGTGAACAGAGCTCAAGAAGGAGAAAAATAGCAGTGAATGAAGCTTAAGCATCTGATTTATCGTTGAGCATCTTAAACAAGATTGTGAGTAGTACTGTGTGACTATGGTTCAATTTTAAGTAGAAACATTTGTCTGCCTAAGGAAGCATATATAATACAGAATTATTCCAAGCATATTCAGAACTATATTTATTTATATTTTAAGGGATTTATCTTATGCCTGAAGTTTAACAGATTTAGTTCAGCTAATTCAGGATTTTGGCAGATTCTGTTGTGTATTTAGCATCAGTGGCTGAATTTATTATTCCATTATCATCTCTGAAGGAACAATGAAAAATAGTGTCATAATTTCTGAGATGTATAGCAGTTGACACTGAAAAATGAATTGATGAATGCTGTTTTCCTCTCATAGTACTACAGATTTGTTTTCCAGACATTTCACAGTATCTGTGTTGCACCTGACAGCTTGAAGAAGACTGGACTTTTGCAGTGCCTCTGACGTTCCTATTCAGAACAACCCCCCTAACACTTTAGTGTCAAAAATTTCAAGCATTTTTCCGAAAAAAAAAAAGGTGATTTAGGTGTGGCCACAATATTTTTCCTGTTTCTCTCTGGAATGTATCTTTACAGTCCACCATAAAGCAGCTTAGACCATGCTGCGAGTTGTAAAGTTCAGCAGAACAGTGAAGCATTTGCTTGGGAAGATACCTATAAATGACAAACTGACATCTGATTACTAAGATAAAAAATATTTCTCTGATGGTGGGTGTGGGGCAGGGGTGCCCCTTCAGCTCCTTATCTGCTATTTTCATGGGTAGGTCTTTGAAGGTCTTCAGTCAAAATATAAACAAAAAAAATGTGCTTAAAAAGTAAAGTACATGAACAATTTTTTGAGAGGTAGGGATTTGAAAGTGTATGTTAAAGTACAAATCTTGTTTCAGACCTTGGTGCCAAGGTATCTTTGGATACAAAGAAGCTTTAAAGTAGTTTTTTAATTACTTTTCATGGTCAGATGTTAACAGTGATTCTAAATTTTCTCACATATGTTTTCTTGAGAATACTTATCATTATTCAGATGAACCATGACAATTAACACCTAAATTTTGTAGAATTGCAGGCAGATATTTCTTCTCTGATTGTGCTGGCAGTCTGCTGTATATAGTTTTGGTAATACTGTACTCAATCATTTCACTGGTAACCATTAAATAAAATACAAAATGGGTAGAAATTTGCACTAAGAATGCTAGTAATATAATGATTAAACTGTATAAGAAAAAATACAAGGTCAATATGCACAATATGTGAAAGTGCAATATGTAAAGATTAATAAAAACAAATTTTGTTATAAACCAGAGAAATGTCAGTAATAGTCAAAGAGGCAGTAGAAAACCCTGAATGTGTTGCTTATTATTGCATTTCTGAGATTTCAATATGAAAAAGAATGCCAGGATGGAATGCCAAAACATATTGTGTCAAACTGATATTACAAAGAAAGAGGGGAAGAAGAATTAAACTAAACTCTTGCTGGGTTGCTGTAAACTGATCATAAGTGTAGCTGTGAGAGAAACTGATATTTTCCATCTATCAAATACTAACATTGTGGAACAGCCTTCCAATATGACAGAGTATGAGGGCAGATAAACAGGTCTGAGATGAAATCTGATTCATTTCTGAAAAGTCTGTGGTTGCTTATAATATCTGAAAACAATTCTTCATGTCCTTCCTTGTCGTATTCCAACAACCTCAAAGTGCTTTCCTTTGTCTGTCTGAAATGTTTTCACTGTTACATAATTCATGTTAAACTAATAAACATTAATAAAAAATTTTATAACTTTTACAGAAATGCAATATTTTTTCTAATTACCCATGTGTCATACGTTTATAATTTCTCAAGAAAAAACGCGTTCAGTACAAAAAATTCTATGTGAGGATTCTTCTACATAATTTTAGATATTGGACTGCACCACAAAATGCAATAGACAGATAAAAGCATGTCCAGAAACTGATTTTTTCAACATATCTGTCTTGAATAATACTTTTGGAAAGGGAAAAAGATAAGCTTCTCAAGGCATCCCTCTTTATGCTTACAGACTAGACATGTGGCAATGATTCTTGTGAAGAGATTGTGCTTGAACAAATAAATATTGTTTTTACAATCTGTTCCATTGCATGTTCACATGCTCAGTAAAGAAGTTCTTCCTCATATCCAGATGGAGCTTCCTGTGCATCAGTTTCTGCCCGTTGCCTCTTGTCTTGGTGCTTGGCATTACTGAGCAGAGCCTGGCTCTAAGCTCTTCTCACCCTCCGTGCAGATACCGATAGTCATTGATCAGGTCCCCTCTCAGTTGTCTCTTCTTGACACTGAGCAGGCCCAACTCTCTCAGCCTTTCCTCATAAAAGAGATGCTCCTGCCTCTCAGTCATCTTTGTTGCCCTGCACTGGACCTGGTCCAGGAGCTCTGTGTCTTTCTTATCCCAAGGAGCCCAGAACTGGACATAGCACTCCAGATGTGCCTCACCAGAGCTACGTAGAGGGACAGGATCACCTCCCTCATCCTGCCGGCACTAGTGAGAGGTGTCCAACTAGACCCTGTGACACTGGTTACCATTCAGCTAATTGTACTCAACTAGCTGCTAGAGGGTGAGTTACATAGATTTCCACTTATTCAATGTCTGGCTCACATGCAGACATTTAAAATGTAGGTATTTTCTTTGAGATTGCCTTCTTCTTTCAGTTGATGCAAGACAGGAAAATCCAGCTGGCTGCAGAAAAAGCACAGCACTGTCCTGGATGGAACGGGCTCAGCCTCACTGCCCTTGTGCAAAATCATTTTGTCATTTATGATGCCTTTTTGTATTCCACTTCATGTTCAATTACCCCTCCAAAAGGGCCAGATTTCAGTGTACATTCTGGATCACAGTATCCATCCCTGAAAAAGTGCTTCACTACAGCATTTCAGAGAGTTTTAGAGGTCTGTATGAGAGCAACTGGACAGACACATCTAAGTCCACCCCCCAAAAGCCAAGGGAATTCCAATGTGTAAAAAAGGTAAAGATTAACCAGATTAATATTAAAGAGGGAAGAAGTGGAACATTTTCTCACTTGTCTATCCAACTGAATAGAATAACTTTTAATCCATTCTTATGACTATCATTATGTATTAATGAGGCAGTAAACCTACACTAAAACTGAACCTGTTAATGAGATTTCAATAATGTAAACTCCATAGAGTCTCTAAATATATTTTAATGATTCAGCAGCATTCCTTGCTGGAAAAGTGATTGTCAGTATAATGCTCTAAAACTGATGCCTGAAACAGGGCTTATCTGAAACAGATGCCAGACAAAGTTAGGAGAACAATAAGCAGACAAATTTATTAAAGGCCTTTAGGTACATTTAGGGCAGACAAAGCCTGCTTAAGAGGCTACACCCAAAATGGACACTGGGGCACGAGATCTTCACATTTTATAAGTTCTGTCTTATTAACATATGGGCATTGATTCTCCAGTTACACCTTCGGGTGATTATGTCAACCAGCCCAAGCTTGCTTCCCACAATTCACTGTTGCTTACATATTTTGGGGCTCTGAGGCAGCCATGTGTCCTTGGATTTTCTGTTGAGAGCAACTCTTGTCTAAAATGTGGCGACCAAGGTTTTTAGTATGTTATATGTGGCCTAGAGCAACACACCAAAGCTACAGATATGTGAAAAATAGAAGCTAAAACTCCCTAAGGCATTAAAACGACTGCTACTTAAAATGAAACCATCTAACTTTTTTTTTTTTAAAGTCAGAGTCAGAATAAATTTTATTCCAGCTACTACTAATTTTCAATGGTTTCCATCTTATTATTTAATTGAAAGAATTAAGTCTTGACTGCCTATATAAACCTCACAGCTCTTAATGAATCTTCCTGGGACAATATATTAAGACCATTTTTACATGAACTGACTGTCTTGAATTACGTAACTTTTGTAGCTCTATCTTTTTTTGCTTACATTTTTAAACATTCATATAGACAGTGATAATTGAGAGCTACACTCTTTTGAATGCTCCTGAGCATTTGAAACACAAAAAACCCATAACCTCATAAGCAGTATTTTTTTCCTGTATAATTGTATGTGAATATTATGCATGTAAATGCCACTTAATGTAATGTAGTCTCATCACAGGGATTTTTTATTTAATAATAAAATTAATTATTTTATGAATTTTTCACAGACATTCAAGTCTTTCTTCAAAGTCAAGACTTTCTGACTGCTATAAAAGGCATATTGACTTGATAAATGACAAATTTGTCATTATACTACAAAGGACTGAACTTATATTGAAGTTAAGGGAAACACATGTATTTTGTAAGATAATTTATGTCTACTTCTGTTAGAGGAAACTTGATCCATACTGTTGACTTTCTGAAAAATTGTGAGCAATTCGAAGATGTTTTAAGAATCTAAACCTTAAAAGAATATAAATTATCTAAAACAAAGTAAACTGCTTAAGTAAATGTTTCAGTTAAAAAAAAAAAAAGTTTAGGTACACCTATATCAAAATGGACTCAAAAATAAGGTTAATTTTTATTACAGTTACTGTGAACCAATCAGAGGAAGAAAAGCATGTTCTATTAACAAATATCTAGTTGAAATGCATAAAAGTAGCCTTGAGAAAGTTGAAGACTGAGGAAGAACACACCTTAGTCCTCCCAGCAAAGGAGACAGAACACTGATGAATCAGTGTAAAAATAAATAGAAAGAATGAAAATTTGACATCAAAGAAAAGCAGAAAACAGCTTTGTTGGTGGACTTGTTTGTATTAATAATAATTCAAAGTAGAAATGGCCGTCTGCATTTTACATGTTTGCATTTTTGCAGTGAGTTGCTCATATTTTGATTACATTCTTAAAATATTAGTTGGTCTAACAAGAAATTCTAAGAATTGGATCCCCATATAAGGAAAGTGAATTACTCAAAGTGTATTCAACGAGTCCTTCTCTAGAATGGAAAACACAGTAGCTCAAACTATATCTGGCCATCTTCAAGTTATGATATATTTATGGGGAAAATAATGCAGTACTTTAACGTATCATATTGTTAGAAACAAGAGAATAGGACAGAACATATACCCCCAATAAAATAAGATCTAATGTCAACAATTTTCACATTATGATATTGCATGGCTAGTTATGGCTTTACTCTTTTTTCTATTTATTTAGGAGTACTTAGCCATATTTGCATCATTCAAATCTTCTACCCCCAATACACAAACATATTTGAAATATCCCACTTTATTTCTAGTTTCAGGTGACTCTCAGATACATCTGTAATCCTAGGATATATATTTTCCCAGTGCTAAAACAACCAGGTAATGTGTTTTTAGTAACCAAGGAACAGATTGAAAATTATTTATTTGCCTAATTCCATCACTCTTAATTTTAATCACATGCAGTGAATGGTAATGGTACTCTATCAATTTCTGTTCCCAAGCTACTGTTTCCTTTCTGAAAGTTTGACATACATATTGCTCTACCATATTTTGGCATATGTGTCAATATTCCTTTGAATTTTTGTCTGTGTTTCATAAGGATATAATTCTATTAAAGTATATACCATGCAAAAACTCAAAGAAAACAAGCAATAGCCATAAAACTGCTAACTGAATCAACAAGTGGTGGAGTGTTAGGCAGGGAGGTTGTTAGTCTTCTTCAGAGCAGGAAATATTTCAGGGCTTCACAAGACAGTAAACTAACTTCATGGACCAATCACATCCCAATTCTTTTCAAACCAGTGAAAAATGTCTTTACTTAAGCACATACACATATAGTACTCAATACAAATTTAATAGCAACAGTAATTTAAAATGACATTTACTTTCACAGTCACATATCTTTGTCTTATAGATCAGGAATTTAACAATAAATTTTCATTTACAGTGGTGCCCATCAGCTAGGTGGAGCCTTATAATATTCAAAACATGTATTTTCTTTCTCCAAAGACTGCATTACTTAAAAGAAAGCATTGATTTTTGCCAAGAGACATACAGAAAGACAATCAATCAATGACAGCTTTGCAAGAAAGCCAGTGATAAAACTACCCTTGGTTCTCACTTTGTATTCCTTGAGGTCATGCATCTATTTTAAATTTTTGGTTCTTTGATGATTGAGGCACAGACACAATTAGAATCAGTCTTAGTCAATTTCCATTTCTGTAAATGAACTAAAAGGAATAAATTTAAAAAAAAAAAAAAGTAAAGAAAAATATAATTTTAAAGGTAACCTTTTCATGGACTGAACCACTTTCTGTTCGTTGCCTTTTAATGTGTTTTCTTTTATTTCTTGTTGTGGTTTAGGAATGGTACTGCCCAATTTAGTGTTCCCACTGAAACTCTCTTAACTATGTGTTGCTTGTTCTCCTCCTTTCCCTGCCCTTCTCCTCCTGACTGCTCCCTCCAGTCAGGGACTGGTGCCACCCCACCGCTCTCTCCAGCTCAGGACCAGCATTAGCCAACCAGTGTTTCCACCACTCTTGCTCAATTAGAAGAAATCATTTCTCCCTGGAAGAGAGAGTCCCCTCCACCATCTCTGGCAACGATGTGAGGGGTGTAATAACCACTCTGTTCTGCCCATACCCCATCCCAGCTACTGCAAAAATTAACCATGTCCTGGCTGAAGAACACATCTTTATGCACATTTTTCTTTCAACCTATGCTACCTGATATACTTCGCTGTATCTTTTTAAAAACCTGAAACGCTTATGTTTTCTTACCTGAAGCAAATGATATCTTTACTCTCAATGGCAGCTTTTTAAGGTGAAGTTATGGAAATTTTAACATCATAAAGGCACAAAAAATGTGCAACATTGAAGTAAGAAATGACTATTAAAGTTCTGACTTTTTATCTGAGGACAAGAATTAGTTCAATGCAATAAAGTATTTTACAATGCAAATAATAGGATTTGCAAACTGAGAACTTGCACAGACTAACAGTGTTATTCATCTGTGAAATATATTGTCATTCAAAATTATGTTCTGCTCAAAGGGAAAGCACAAAACCAAATCATAAACAAGACAAAAAAAAACCCTCTCCTGCTTTTTAAGAGAGTTACAAAACTGCAGCACCTTTGAAGAAAGGCAGACTCTTGCTTCAATGAAAGATCTACATCTTGAAATGAAAAAAGAGAAATTCCAGTCATGAGACTTTGTCTGACAATATTCAATTTCCAAAATATAGATTACTGCTGATTAAAAAAATACACCTTTAAGTCACTGAAACAGAGAAAATTGCATATTTCACAGAGAATAAATGAATGAAAATAAGTAAATAATAACTAATAACCATATATGTGACACCTGTTATTACCAGTTACAGATTGTACCGTGTACTGGGAAAAAAGGTCTACCAGTATGCACATGCTGAAACATAAGATCTGAATGTTTCTACAGAATGTGATGAAGGTGAAATGTATGTGATCACTCAGTGACAACACTGAAGACAGAAATTTATCCTCTATTCTTTGATATTTCCCCCTAAAACAGGTTGTTTTTAGTTGTTTTTTTTTCCTGTGACAAATAAGTACAATTTGACAAGTAAATGAACCTGGAAAATACATACATTTTAGAAAAATTAGGAAAAAAGTAATTGTTTAAGAATTCTTTTTTTCAGAAACCGTTACTGAAAGGGACTACATGTTCATATTGTGAAAATACAGAATGCTATCTACTGCTGAAAGCACAAGACTATAAAAGTATTCCCTCTGGGAAAAACAAGTAACAAAGAGGCCGAGTAATGCTTTAATTATAAATTTATCGGACATAAGGTTCCACTGAAAAATTCCAAGTATGTCAGGCAAGAGAGCAGATGTCTTCGTTGTTTTATGCTGTATATGCTACTTTCTCTATCTCATCTCATTCATACAAAATGAATATGAAATATTAAGCTGCTACAGAAGAACTAAATAGCAAAAGAGACTCCCAGCATTGTTCAGTAGTCTCTGTACTAAAATTTAATTTAGAAAAGGCATTATACAACTGCCAATAAAAATATCCTATAAGTCAGATTTTTGAAATAATCAATGACAGAGATAGACACTATTCTCATATTCATAGATGCATAAGAGGAACTATTCAAATAGCTACTGTGGAACAAACTGCACTTTAAAAATCCTTACTCTTGTTTAACCTGCATCAGGTTGCTTTCCTTCATATTTTTCGTGGTTGAAGGCTGGAGGTAATGCTTTTCAGCGCAGTACATCCTATGATTGATCTGATCACACAATAAATGTTTCAAAGCCTGCAGTACAGGTATTTCATACATCTCATTTAATTTCAGAAAATATGTAACGGTTATGCAGAAGACATGAAAATTTTTTCACTAGCTTTTAAAATAAATATCGTATTTTTTCACCAATGGAGAACTATAAATATGGAAGAGCATACTTAGATAATACTTCTGGGATATTTTGCTCTATCCACAATACAAAAACAGAAATATAATTGGAAATAAGTTACTACAATTAAATCAGTAATTTGATAAATTTATGGCAGGCATCTTATTTTCTTGTCAATTAAAGTTTACACTTAGCAGTCAGTGGATTTTTCAGAATTTGGTCCAGCATATATTAGTTTTAAATACTCAAGAACTTGGTCTTCCAATCTTTCCTTAGGAAATTATTCTATAATCTTGTCAAGAGATAGGTTATGCTTATCACTACCAAGTGACAGTGCTGCCAGGTATAACATGATACTCTTATTTAAGACCTGAAACAATCTCCACAGAAACATAATTGAAGTGGAAAAAATCCTCTTACATTTAATCTTCGATGGTCAGGCAAATAACAGAACTGAGAGCTGAAACTCAAGACATTTATTATGCCTGCCTTGCAGCTTAACACCAATAATAGTGCAGTCATGCTTATTCACTCCAGTTTAAACTTTCAATTTACTTTTCATCCTGCATCCAGCAAACCTGAGCTAAGGACCAAATCAATTGCATCAATTTATGTTACATTTGCCTTATTTACCTTACCTTTATATTAACTTATTTCTAGGCTATATGAAATGCTATATGCCATACCCTATTTATGGAGTTCCTTCATATTCATGAAAAGATTTGGAAATTACACGATCTATATTCCACAAATTACATGACAGATAAAGAAGGGCCTAGACAGCAGTTTGTTTTCTTTTCCAATAGAGGATATGGGAAAGAAGCCTGTTTGGCTGCATGCACGTGTAAGATTATTCATAAATCTTAGCCAGGTGAGATTCCTGGGCAATAAATAATAGGCATCTGAAAAGCTAGGAGTGAAGGACAATATATTTTTCACATCTTCATTTACATGTCTTGTTAATGAATACTGTATCAGAACAAGTATCTTTAGAAGATCTTGATGAAAATTTTAAACTGGTTTCTGACTCTTCACAAAATAAAATTATTAGAAGTGACAGCTTTCTGGCAGTTCTGTTTTCAGCTTTTTCTTATGTTAGTCAAAGTAAACCTCCAGATCATTTAATCTGCAGCCTGTGGTCTTTAGAAAATAAAAAATTGACAGTTGTTTGACACCTGAGAGATCCCCATCTACCTAAGAGATGCCGTGTCCTCCTTTATGACACAGCACAGTAACATTAAAAAATATTTACTGATGAGACATTTCCAAAGCCATAGGAACGTTTCTCCTTGTCAGTGATGGTGACATCTAACTACTAAGAGCTGGCAGTCCTGCAGGAGGGAGTCAGGAGCAGAGGGTGGCAGTGCAGCCAGCAAGGCCATGCACTCTCTTGAGCAGCTCTGCCCTGCAGCTCTCAGAATGGGAGTGGGGCTGGGATGGGGATCAGGACTAGGGTTGGGATAGAGCCCTGTAAGTACATAGTAAAACCATGGTAATGGGATGGTGGAGACTGACCTGGCTGCAGGGTCAGAGCACCCTCAAGGAATGACACACAGGGCTGAAGGAGACTTGGAACAGTCATTCCTGATGACAAAGCTGTAGCAGTTGCGGGTTTTTATAACTGATGACTGATTTCTGTCTAACCTGCCCTCCAGGAGAAAATACATCTTTTCAGGCAATCCACTTTACACAGAAAAGAGACTATTACCTTTCAGTTTGAAGCAGCTGAAGCATGTTAGAAGATGAGCATCCCTTCAAACTAAATAAACCCACATATTTCACTATTTTGTTTTATGGCATGTTTAATGACATTGTGTTATCTTTTTTTGACTTATTTCTGTTTATGTTACAGAACATCAGACTCCACTAAAACCCATTCAGGGTTGAGCAAGGTGAAAGAATGGCTTGATAAATCTTGTACACCTGACTTCCATTTGTTCACATTAATATAGTGGTTATATTTTTGATTTTTTTTTATTTTGGGTATAAAATTTCTTTGGCATTTCTAGATATGTATTCATCTTGACATCCAGCACCCAATTAATTGCCAAATTGCTTTGTACCTTATCCACACCCTCTCTTTCACATTAAAAATGAAGACACACAATCAGAGCTCTGATAGATCTGATCAAACACCTTCCCACCTTCATGGAAAGTTGTGACCACAAATCAATAGAATAAAAAAAAAATAGAAATACATCTAAGATTTTAAAATGTAAGACTGTACAAGAAAAAACATGCTTAAATGTTCTATAATTAAAATAGCAGGGGTGATTAAAAACTTGATGCTAATTAGCAAAATTAAAAGTGAGATTTGGAAACAAAAAAAAAAACCCAAATTTTATCTTTAGTTTGAACTGATAGAAAAATAATTGCCACAGTTTGGAAATAAATTCGTGCTTGTTGGTTTGTTTTACTTCAAGGACTAAACCTATTTTCATACACATATGAATATTAACTAATGAAATCAAATAAAATCTTATTTTCCTGGAGACAAACACCTCATATTGCTTATACTGAACTTTTCTATTGATAATCTGCTTTGATTTTCAATTATGGAAGTATAGCTGTGATGAAAACCTTACATTCTATGTTATATGGACAGAAGTATTTTTTAATTTAAATTATAGGTGATAGATCAATAAAAGTTTTAGTACTCCAGACTTCCCCTACTAATCATCCTACTGGTTGCAAATTGATCCAAGGCTTATTACTTCAAACTAGAGGACATACTAGTGTCAGTGATATGTTGGTAAGTCTCTCCAAAAAGTGGAGGAAGTTGTTTTTCAACTACCAGTGTAAACATCATAATTATCATATTTTGACATTTACGAGGTGGGAAAAATGGTTGGGTGAAAGCATGGTAACTATCTGGGTTGTGCTAATCGCAGTTTCTTGTTACAGAAACTCAGTTAAACTGAATACACAGTTTAACTCAGAGTAGTTTAACTCATCTAATTATTTTCTTAGATAACTAAGAAAATATATTTCCTGGTTTTCAATAGTCACTATCAACATCAGCTACAACCATGTCAACTACAGAAAGATGGATGTATTTAAGATCATGAGAGAAATTAGGCGGGCAAATAGAATTACAATCCCAATTTGAGAAGAGCTAAAGTTTTTCCAGAGAACCAGCTGTTGAAAACCAATGGGAGGCTGTCTGTGTGGTGAAAGGACACAGGAAATGTCATCTTCCTGGACACCCTCATAAAAGCACAGAAAGGGACCATTCTAATATGCAAAAGTTGTGCAGGAGTAGCAGAAGGTAGGCTGTACAGGGAACTCGTGACTGAGTTATGATGTAAAAAAGAAATTCATAGAAGGTGAAATCTGAGATGTGCCATGTAAGAGGAACACAGAAATTTTACCCAGGCATGTAGGGATGAAGTTAGATATGGTATGGAGTGTGCGAGACTGCAAGGAAGGCACTTGTAAAGACATTGTCAGGAAAGAAAAATTAAAGAAATTAGGCCAAAGCTCAGAAGGATGGAAAATGCAGTGATAAAAGATACAGAAAATTACCTGGAAAAGTCCAGGGAAGTCCTGGTCTAGAAGTATTTATGGAAATCTTGAGATATGTCTTGACTAGACAAGGCCTTGAGTACCTTGTTCTAAGACTGAATTTAGCTGTGTGCTAAACAAAACAGGCTAGATGACCTGCAGAGGTTCTTTCCAGTCTATATCCATTCTACTTTTATTCCCTAAATTACATTCTTTTAGGTTTTTTCCAATAATGGAGAGAAACTTTTTGTTAAGTAAACCAAGTTTCCAGGAATGCTGCATCTGCAGCTGACCTCACGTGGATTGATGACTTCCTTGATGTCTTCCCCAACCTTTTCTTTGTTTGAATCAGTGCTTTTCCACGTTTGTTTTCTTGTTTTTTTTTTCTGTCTGTAATATGTAAGTAACTGCAAAATATCTCTTAAAATTCCAATAAGAATCTGGCTTCTTATTGCACAGCCGAAAGGAGTTGAATGAAAGGTTACTACAGTCTAGTAGAAATTTATTTTCAGAGAAAAATTAGCACATTTGTTGTCTGACAATTATATAGCAGGTGTTATCCTTGTTATCCATTCTCAAACTTTTACTGATGTTAATGGGAGGCTTTCAACACAGCAAGGTCAGATCTTTTTAAATAAGGAGTAGAGGTGAAGGCAGCTGTATTCCCTAAGCTACTTGAATAGTCTTTCTTCTGTGCATGGTATTTTGAAAGCAAAAACAATTTGTAAATTATTGCCAGGGTTACTGAACCATTCAATGATCTAAGAGCCCCATGAATTCCAATTACCTCTCTTTCATGAACTTATTCCATAGTTGTTAGTATGGGGTCAGTACAGTGAAGTTCAAGGTGGGACAAGGTTTACCTTTGTTTATCTTCATTCAAAGGTTTTGTAGATTCATTTGACTGTGATCTGTTTGTGGGAAGGGAACACTGTTGCATTACTTGAAATGTGTGCCAACTCTCAGGCTAAGGCAGACACATCTCCGTGAATGGAAACAGGGCCTTACTTATACACCAAAGCCTACTAAGGCCAATGGATAGAGATACGGTTTATTTAATAATAGTTTTAGGTTTTACCTTGTAGATAATTAGATACTTTACTGTAAATGACCCAATCTCCTTGTCAGCAACATAACCTCAGTTGCTGGGAGAAGACATTCTGTCCTTTTTGTCTACATTTTTTCCATTTCTATTGTAAGATCTCAGAAGACCGGAAAAAAGTACTTAAAAAATCACCAAACCAACTGAACAAAAAATCCCACCAACACTTTGGGAATGATTTCTGCTAAGGAGTCCTGTTTCATGTAATTTTTTCTGTGTAGATCCTCACATTAAATGCTGTATATAGATGCATGAATTAAGGGATAGGTACATTGAATAAATTTATTTTGGCTGTTTGATTTGAGTCAGAATTATGATAGGTTTTTGAGACATGAATTAAACTGCCCCCCTGGAAAAGCCTAGGACTTTCAGATAAAGAAAGACAGCATGTTTCACCTGAAGACCAGAACAGCTCCTGGGTTCTCACAGTGTCTATGTCACAAGCTAGCTGTTGTACAAGAGGGCAGAATATGTTCTGCCCTGAGCTATCCATATCTTTTGTTCTTTTTTTTCATATACTAGTAAGCATAATGAGAAGAAAAAGTCATTAAATTTAATGTTAACTTATTGGGCACTTCAAAATAAAACAGTGCTGTGCTGCTGAGAACAATATAGCATGCCATCCACAGTGCACAAGTCCCATAATTAAAATGCTAATTAACACTTTTATTTATAAGGAACAAGGTTATTTGATTATAATCCCATTTCCCCTGCTCTCTTCAGCATTATGGATTGCTAAATCAGTGAAACAACAAACCATCCCAGTTGCCTGAGGAATGATTGAATTTTGTTCTCTCCACACAGATCTGATACACACCATCAGGAAGACATTAGCCAAATTATGCAGAAACAACATAGATGTTTCTTTTTCTTTTTCTTTTTCTCTTTTTCTTTTTTTCTTTTTCTTTTTTTCTTTTTCTTCTTTTTCTTTTTTTTTTTTTTCTTTCCTTCATTCANTTTTTTTTTTTTTTTTTTTTTTTTTTTTTTTTTTTTTTTTTTTTTTTTTTCTTTCCTTCATTCATCTCTCTAAAGAAACTGCAGTACAATTTGGCTTTTGTTCTTCAAAGGCTGTGGAGAACTTAGCTGGAATCATATCCCTAGGTCACTTACTGAAACCAGAATTCAGAATGCAGTAAATAGAATTTGGAAGGTTCAATTATGCCACAATAAAATAGAACATGTATGTTTTTTCATCTGCCTAGAAAGTTTAAAAAGAAACAAAAGGAAGAATCAAAATGTATATGTATGTGTATCCATATGGAAATACATACACATTATATATATCCATTATGTACACGTGTATGTATGGTTGTATAAAGGTGAGACTGTAAATATATTCTAGTATTTGTGTCTCAGATTCTTATAAGATCAGGAATTATTTCTAGGTCAATTTTAAACTGAAGTTAGTAAGATATAGGATGGAATTAATCACAGATATTTCTCATTCTTTTTTCAAAATACAGTAAGAGAAAAAAAATATTATGCTAGTGCATATGCATGTTAATCACAACAGAGTACATATATCTTTCATACAGAAACTCAAAACCATGAGAGAGCATTGATCTTCAGGAGTTCCCAACAATCAAGGGCTTGTTTTAACCAGTAGAATACAAGACATGTTTATGCAGAACAGAAAAGACATGCCACAGACAGAAAAGGCATGAGCTGTCCACATAGCCAAGCTTGCCTGTGTTTGGATTATTTTTGTTTGTGAAGCACTGAACCTGAAAACACTGAAAAGACAGATCCCTTTTCTTCTAATCCAGGATGGTTTATGTGCTATCAGCTCTTTCATCATTATAGCATTTTGTATTAAAACTTAATGTAAATAGACCAAACACCTGCATGCCTGCACCAAGTGCTTGATACACATCTATACAAACCTCTTTATACTGAGCCCCTGAAGGAGGAAAGCATGATTTTCTCTATATTCTTCTTTTTCATCTTAGATCCTTATGACATCTAGAATAGGTTTGTGATCTCTACATGAAATTTATATAATGGCATATTTTGCACTCTTTTTTTAATGTCCTGAAGATAATTACCTTTTAAAACACATATCTTCCCTCTTCAGGACAGGACTGTGCCTTCATTGTAAAATGTATGGGAAAGTGGAATCTTTGCTTGATCCTTAATGTAATGAATACAACTATTCTGAATGAGTCAACTTTTACCATGATTATTCTTTTATGGCACAGTTTTACTTAGCTAGAATACAAAGAAATAAATTGTACATTCATGGAAATTCAGACCTGCATATCCTTCTTTATTTAGTTCCATCAGAGTAGATGATAAATTACCAATTGAAAAACAGAGAGATGGAAAAAAATTTCGTAATGATAATTGCAATCAACTGGCTGAATGAATTTCCTTCAGAACAATATACATGTAAATGTGTATCAAGTAGGATGGACCAGAAGCTGCAGACTGAGATGGTAGCTATCATTGAAAGGCTTTTTTTTTTTTTCTGTCTTTGAAAGGCATTTCTTTTTCTGTCTTTGAAAGATCACACGTTTCAGGATGTATTTCTGGTGGCTACAGGTGGACAAATATCTTACACATATTCAGAAAAGGAGAAGAAGGTCAGTCTGGGAAAATACACGCTGGTCATTCTCACATCAGCACCTGAGAAAATACTCTTGGAGCACATTTCTGAGCACATGAAGGATGAGGTGACTGGGAAGGGTTAGCATGCATGTGCCAAGGCTAAATCACACCTAACCAATCTCACTGCCTTCCATGATGAAATAACTGGATCTGCAGATAGAGACACCTTGATTTGAACAACATTTAAAAGTCTCTATTTGCAAGCAGAGTTCTTGACAAGGCTATCCTATGACTTCTGTTATCTTTATAACAGATCTGCAAGAGGAATAGGGGATGGATTAATTTGTTGCAGTGAAACAGGCTGAGGAGCGACCAACTGGGAAGGAAGCTCTGTTGAAAAGGGCCCTGGGGCTGCGGTGTCAGCAGCACGGCTGGCAGCACAGACAACTGAACCCTGGGTGTTATCAACAGCAGCATGGTACAGCCCCCCTTTTACATCATTGCCTCCTTTTACATATCACAGGTGAGACTGCATCTGAACTGCAGTATCTATTTCAGACCCCACCAATGCAAGATGGAGGTTGATAAATTTTACTTAGATCAGCTGGGAACCATCAGGCAGATCCAGCACATGTCTTGTGAAGAGAGGCAGAGGGAGCTGGGCTTGTTCAACTTGGAGAAGAGATGGTTTGGGGACCACCAAACAGCAGCTCCTCCTCTGTAAATTTATAATTAAGATGGATTTGTCTTTTTATGGTGAGATTTATGAGTGAAAGAATGACAGGTAATTCACACATTAATATAGAGACTATTTGCCTAGATATAAGGGTGAAAAGCACCATCATAAAGATAATGGAACCCCAGAACATCCCAGCCCTCAAAAAGTGGTATGTTGCCTATCTTTTCCATTCAACACCATTCTCCATCTCTTCTCCCTGAAATCCTACAATCCTGGAGACTTTCAAGGCCCAGATGAATAAAGCCCCAAGCAATTTGACCTGCCCCTAGAGATGGTCCTACTTTAGGAAATCTAGGGCTATATAAGGTCCCTTCCAGCTATATAAGGTCCCTTCCAAACTGAACTTCCTGTGCTACCACATAAAACAAGAGAGGAAATGTAGAATGTTGTGGGAATTTTTCACAGCACTTGTGTTGCAATAAATTGTCAAGGAAAAATAGAGCTTTCTGTTAAACAATTTAAGATTCATGTCCATTATGAATAACAATAACTCCAGTACAACTTCCTTTAAAGTATAAATTTGGCCTTTGAGTACTCACTGTGGCTTCACAGTACTGAATTTACACTATTGTCAAGACATATTAACAAAAAGTATGATGACAGAGTGCTTTTACTCTCTTAGATAAGTTTTCAGAATTTTTAGTTCTTACAAGATGTGTAAACCTTCTTAGTTCTGGATTAATAGCCTCCAGCTATGTGAGGTGAATGATGAAGGACGATTCATCATCTTGACACCTGGATGCAAAAACAAAGGGATTTCTCAGGGCTGTAAAAGATGCAGATGGACAGTAAATGTAACAGCTGGAGAGGTGCTACAAAGTATGTCCCTAGAAGAAAAAAAACAAATTGCTGCTCCTTCCCGGAGAAGCACTCCTTACTTGAGAATCAGAACATGGGGTCAGGAGCCACGTTAGTATTCTGGAAGAATCTGCAGAACACTTTTCCATGTTGCACTCAAATTGCACTTTTTTTTTTCCCTACTCCTATAGGTGTCCTTTGCCTTATCAATCTTACAGGATGTCTGAAAAATACTGGGAAGAAGAAAAGCCCATAGGATACTCAGTAGCAATTTACAGTAGTCTAGGAAAATTCTGTCATAATAGCTGAAGATATCTTGTGCTTTTGGTGAAGGGAAGTGGTAATTTATTAAGAGTTTAATTTATGGTGTTTTGTCTTATGTACAGTATCTGTGCAAAAGAGACTGCTTTGAGTGTGATTTGAAACATTACCTCAGGTCTGTATTTTTAACACATGCAAAAAGAAAATATCTTTCCTTTCACATTCTTTTAAGTATAAAATTAACTTCAACATATTCTTTACTATGAGAGATATAAATATCCATATTTTAGAAGTCTTTAGTAACTATAAATTGATGTACTGCATGCCATTATAGCATTGCTAATATCCTAGTGTCTCCTGTGGAGAGAATCCTGTCTCATTGCTGGATTTATTTGGTTTCCTTGAAGATATGAATCACAAGAGGAGACTTGTCTTCCTGACAGAAGTTTTCTTGCAAATAGCTTTCCTCTTTTTGCAATTTTTTGTCATTGTCATCTGGCATGGCTGAGGAATTTTGTTTCCACTGAGGAGAAAGACAGTTCGTCTTTGCAGCTCCTCTCTGTAAAAACACATTTAAAATAACTTTGAAAGCGCAAAGTCCCTTGCTTCGGGTTTAATATCTCTGCCCTATAGAAGATGCCATAAATCTAATGAGACACAGGAAGAGATGAAAAACAACGAGGAAGAGTGAGATAACAAAACAGAGGGGGAAAGATGGCAGGGAAAAAAGAAAGCATTATCTCGCTGAAAAGTAAATAAATTGCCACTTATTGACAAAACCCTAAAATATTGAGTAAAGATGATCAGATAAGATGATAAGCTAGGGTGAATGATTTAAATCTCACAGGCTTTGAGTCAATAGTAATTAGATTATGTTACTTCAAGCAGCAAAAGAAAGATATCCCAACATATATATGCATTGCACCCAAATTAGATGTGATGACTGATTTAAAACTTTGGTTGCAATTAAATATCTATAGTAGGATAGAGATTGAAGATCAAGATTGTCTATCAAAAGGAGGGTTAAGAGACTGCTGCTTGGTTTCATAGAAAAAATGTGTGTGTTGGTGGATAACATTGATTTTCCCAGTATGAACTGATTATAAAACTGTGAGATGGAGGTGATAACAGCAATAATAACACATCTGAACCTAGATGCTCTGTCTGAGCTTTGCTGAACGTCTGTACCACTACTAGAATTATGGTGCAGAATTACTATCCCTCCAGTGCTTTCAAACCTGTGGCTGATTGGGAATTCTTTCTTGGACAAATTTGCTAATAATTCCCCGTGAATACTTCATTTGTTAGTTGCTTCATAACATATCTATGAAAATACTTTAGGACATATCTTTGCAAATAGTATCTCATTTACGGAATATATTCAAACATATATCAACCACATTTCATATTAACTACTGTTCTTTAGAAAATGTTTGATATCTATTTTTAAAATAAACCTCACTGTATTCCCTTAACCTCCCTCTGCCAAGTATTAAATATTCTTAGAGAATTCTGATTTAATAAAAGAAAAAAAGGGTAATGTTTTTCCCTCCTATGAGTTATTTTTCATCTTTTTAGTCAGTGGACCTATGCTGGGTTTTCCCCACGATCATGAGAATATGTTAAAAGAAATAATTTTCTTTTAAACAGGTCACCTGCCTGTAACCAGCTCCATAATAAAAATAAATAGTTCTTGAACAGGTAAATAGTAGTTTTATGATCAAGAGAACATGATTATAACTGGCATATAGATTTAAATCATTGTTCAAGAATGACTTGATTACCAGAATTTTGTTGTGTTTCTTTTATCTTTTTTTTTTTAAGAAAGAACAGATTTTGCAATGTATGATTCAGCATCTTTAATATATTTATCCTACTGTAGGCTACAAGTAATGTAATTGGAGTCTTTGGTATGCTAAGTAATGGAAATCCAAGCTTTGCTCTGCCTTAACATGTGCTGGATAGCTACATGGTGTGCATGACAAATTATACTTGGGCTCTAGCAAATTAAAGCAGTATGTCACTTGGGCCAGAAAACTCAGTCTCCCAGTAGGGGTTAAATCTTTTACTCTTTCCTCAAAGCCTAAAAACAATTTTAGACCAAGAGTTGAAGCTTATTACAGGAAATAAAATAAAAATGAGGTAATAAAAACAATGTGCACATTCATCACTTATTGACATAAAAATTAGTATTTATACACTGCTTTGAAAATTTCAGCATTTTACCAAGATTAATCAATTACTTTGCTACCTTGTTTGTTTGCTTTGTTCCTGGCCTTGAGGTAATAATTATATCACTGTTTGTTATTTCAGTTTACTTCTCTACAATATATGAAAACATTTTCCACAATCTTTTTCAGTTATTCCAAATTGATCCAGGTGTGAAGTTCAAGAAAATAACACATTCCTTAGAGTTTCCACAAAGAGTAACCTATGTATTTTAGTTGGACTTCCAGTGAGAATAACCCACCTGGTTCTATAGATTTTATTTTTTATAAGATTTGGACGCTGAATTGAGTCTGCATTCCTTTATGATATAGTGTAATCAGATGTACCTTTTTTGGCCATAAATGTGGAACGCTTACTGAACTTTGATGATGTTTATAGAAGCCAGACCCCTGGTCTTTCTTGGTGGAAATTATATATAAGACCTTCTTTGGTCTTTAGAACACTTTTCAGAATTGACACAGTGATCAAACTGAATTTTGGTGGCCCTTTAAGAGCTGTTTATAACCAAACACAAATTGGTTTTCATTAAAACAAACCCAATGCACAAAATTATTAGTTCACCACTGCTAAACTTGGAATTAAGCTTTTCTATAACCAGGAAATATGCTTTCTAAGTGCTTCTCTATTTAGTTGGAACTAAGGGGATAGCAGCAAAAGCAGTATGAAAGGGTTACTTTTATACTATTCTTGGCCAATTCTGAGACTTCACAGAAAGACATTATTCAGAAGCACTGCTGAGAGAAGTAAAACCTTGACTACATCTGCCTAGCTTTAACCTACAAGGTGATTCTGATACGAGTTGGGAAAAGAAACAAAACACAGATAATGATTGTAAGTGAGGCTTACCCAAAAGCAGTAGACTACATTATCTAGGCATACACAGGAAAAAAACAAAGAAGAAATTAAACTCTTAACAACTTTAATCTGTATAGAACCTTGGGCATAAGAGACCAAAAGCTGATAACAACCTATGTAACTACAGCTAATACAAATTTAATAGTAATAATAATAATAATAATAGTGATAGTGATAAAAAATTAGAGAAGTTTAGAGAGACATAAAAAAGTGCCCCAACAAACCATTGGTGATTTATGCCAACGATTTAACTAAGAAAGCAGGAAGTAGTGAGAACAACAATCCTTTGGGGAAACATATCCACAAGTTCTGCCACCGCTCTGTGTAAAGTCCAGGTGGGAAGAAAGTATGTGGGCACTTGGACCTGCTGTAGTCCTCTGCCCACACAGAATTTTTGCAGCTGGTCACATCAACCTGAAGGCTGCTCAGCAGAATAAACATCTTGTGTTATTAAATAATGTTTTTTATTTTTTTTCAGGGAGAAAAATATTGACATAGAGTTAGAAATTATATTAATTTTTAGATAGTTTGTTATAAATATACAAGATTATCATGCTGATTATGTACATTGGATCTACTTATTCTTTCATTACAATAAAAATAGAAATAGAATTTGTCATACATTTATTTTGACAGTAATCTCTTCTTCTAACTTACCTTATGAACTATGATATTTCAACCAGTGAACAGCTGTCAGAACCCAGCACAACAGCCTTCTTGTTTTATTTTTCTTTAAAAGAAGGAAGCATGTGTAAAATGCAGCAATAGATTTAGACCTTAACCATTTTCATACTGATTCTAGTCCTCACATTTTAGGTATCTGTTCTATGTACTTCTCTGAACTTCCAACACAAGGTTCCATGCATAAGCAACTGTCTAACATCCCATAGTAAGTACCAGCTGAATTTACACATTGGCCAGTAGAAAAACACCCAGGCGGCTCTCAGAGAGGCTTGTCTTTTGAGCATTGTCACAAAATAGCAATGCCTCCTTCCTATTCAGGGAAAGCAGAATTTAGTTTCAAGACACATTTATTTGCTCAGATAATATATTCTTAGTTCAAAACCTTTATTGGTTTATAAAATATAAATTATTCCCAACAGAAATTATTCATGCACAATTATATATTACTTATTTGAACTCCCTTAATCACCTGTCATACACATCTTAGAAATATTTTGTAGGTACATACAAATTTTAGAAATTTTCTGTAGGTACTACCCAGATGTCACTAAACCCCTGGAAGAAAGAAACGGTAAGCATGTTATCACCTCTTGTGGATAAAGGTTACCTTCAGCTGTGCTATGAAAGGGTCATGTAGCTTGAAAATCTTAGATTCTTAAGAAAAAAATCAAGTGTGAATATGACTCTTCACCCTTATCTTTGAAGCTGTCATCTCTGAAGAAAACTAGGATTTACATTCACACTTGTGGGATAACTTCTCTATGGAAAATATTCTTTACTATGAAATAATATGAATTACAAAATATTAAAATACAGAACTATCTCAGGAAAAGAAGTAGCTAAAACCCCTATGGTGTGGTCTTGGTATTTATTACTGTGAACTGCTTGATGGTTTATGACATGCTGTAAAGTAAAATAGCCTCATGAGGAAGCTGAAAATGTTTCTTTTTACGGTGTTAGAAGGTCAGAGGTTTTACACATACCCAAGTCTCCCAGCTGCATTTCTGTTTGGGTGTGCTGTCCTAACCTTGCTCTTGAAATGCATATGCTGAGGGATTGCTTGTGCCTTTACAGAGAATTAGCAGAGTTGGACTCTGCAGCTTTGTGATATTGAGTTGCAGAATAGATTTAAGGTATCTGGCATGAGTCCTCCTGAAGATTAACACATGGTCTCTTTGAGACTCTCTGTTGGTTTATACCTTAGGATGACTCTACATTCCGTTGTTCCTCCCTCTGGTGGATGTCATTCACCTGGGACAAGAGTTGTGAATTTAATTATCTTCATTGATAGAAGAAAGCGGAACTGAGATCTGAATTAAGAGGATACAGTATTAAACAAGTGTAGCAGTACTCACAGCTGCCATTGGCTTTTGTCAGAAATTGATCTGCTAGATTGGCTGAAACCAGTCAGATCAACTTTATCAAGGAAGATAAGATGAATGATTCTGGCAAACACTGTGGGAACAAAGTACTTTTTAGCACTCAGATGTTCTTATAAACTTCAGCTTGAAACTAAGGAGGTTTCTATGTGAGTCTAGGGAGGTTTTTTGAGGCTAATCATTCTAAAGATATTTGGTCTTTCCTTAGGTCCTACTTTTTGTACACATGCCTTTTATCTAATGGATTTAGCTGTCTTTTTGGTCCTGTTCAGTAGTACTTTTTGATTAATGTGTATTGTTCAATATTGTAAATAATAAAAACATTTTATTTACATTTAGAATGCTTATTGCTGACTTATGAAAAATACTATGTTGCCCGGCAACCATATAACTTGCTTTTTCACATCAAGGTACCTTTTACTCTCTAACTTCTCTCCCCTTGTTTTCTCTGAGACAACTTCAATTCCCCTTTCACCTAGCATATATCCTTTGGATGATACTGAATTAGATCAATAGCTGATTATTATTCATGTGCCTCTATTTCTTAGCCTAAAAGGGGAGTTTTATTATGCTGATTCAGTGAAGACATGTATTTATCACTCCGTGAGGAAAATACTTTGGGTTACTCTAATAAGAATTCATACCTAATTGTATGATTGGAGGTTTTTTACATATTTGGCTTTTTTAATTTTCTTGGTTTGGTGTTTTTTGTGGTTTGGGGNTTTTGTTTTTTGTTTGTTCTGTTTGTTAACACTCTTTCTGATACAGACTCTGCTGTCATCAAAAAATTATTCTAGAAATGTATGTGGAAGAGGCCAAAATTTTGCCAGGAATTTCACATTTTTTGAAGGAAAAAATAAACTCCCAGTGTTGTTCAAACAAAAATAACAATATAATATATTAAATATCTAGGACATACTGTGAATATAAGTGCTAAAATCTACTGTTTTGAAGAAAACTCTGCCAGAAATATCCTGATAGTGAATTTTTAGGAACCTAATGCGCCTTGTACATACAGCAGTGGAAGCAACTAACAAAAAGTTATTGAGGTTTTCTGAAACACAGACATCTATGGTCTTTTTAAATTCACTGATGATTAAAACTTGAGTAGCCAGCCAGCACAAATGTCAGCAACTTTGCAGATATAAGCAAGGAAGAAAAAATGTTGTCTCGCTTCCGTGTCTCTCTAGTTTTTATTTGCTTTATACTGTGGATTTCAAATAAACAGGGCATGAATATAGGGCAGGATTTCCATTTCTTTTGCCACAACAAATTATGATGTGCTACTTACAGGGTACTCTTTTTTTATTCACAAATGCATTAAAAATTTGTTGCTGTCTATGTGACCTGTGAATAAATGATGTTTCTTAAAGAAGATTCACCACAGGTTTTGACATCATTATTTTTTCCCTGATAAAATGCAGGCAGATCAGAGTGTTGCAGCCAGCCCATTCACTTCAAAAGCTGCTTTGTATGTTTTTGAGTTTGGGAATGATCTCTTGGTTCAATTAGGAGTTCATCATAGCCCCTATAACCCATGAAAAAAATCTTCAGTTTGTTAAGCTAGGAAGAGCAGTACAGAAGTCAGAGAGACTTCTATAGTTTCAGAACTCTCCAGAAGATAGTGGAAAAATTTATTAGGAATTTGTCTATCCTTATCTTCTGGGAAAATGGTTACCATATTGTTATGAAAACAATCTACCGGGTTTCCATGTAGGAGTTTTCTTTGTACTTACTGAAGTGGGGCTTATCTGGGTTTTTGAAATGTGGTACAGAATATGTGTAAATATTGCCAGATAGAGATCATGAAATTCCCTTGAAAAGTAATCTCACCTAATTTTAAATGCCTATAGCTGATTTCTACATTTTAGTTTGTCACGGCTTTACAGTCAGTGAAGAAACAGGCTACTCTGTGGAAACTCATAAAGCAGATATTCAAAATTGTTCACGAGTCATACCCTAAAATGGCCAGTTTCTCTTTCTCTCCATTCCCTCTAGTGAAACACTGAGCTAACATTCTCAGAGGTAGGTGTAGACCCACTATAGACTTAGGGGCATAATTAATTTGTCAAAATATAAGAATCTAAGGCCATTTTTTAAAAATTAATTTAACTTGCTCTGCCTCCATCTGACTCCAAACTCCATCCCCTGCCCTGAGGTGTCTGCATTTGGATGGGCAGACACTACAAAGAACCTGAGATAAACCAATTTTATTGTTGAGGGACACCTGGAACCAGACAGACCCTACAGTGTCTAAAATGCCTTGGGAAGCAGAAGGCAAGGGTGTTATCCCAATGAAACTAGGTGAGATAAATCTGTGACAGGATTTATTTAAATGAGAAAGTTTGGATGAGGTTGGAATTGTTAGAGAAGCATAACAAATTCCTAGCAGAGACATGTTGAAAACACTCTGTCAGAGTTTATCCCCTTGCTGTGGAGCAAGGTTGAGACATTTCTTAAGAGACTTATGGTTTTCTCTCTTATGAATTCTCTTAGAATTATATGAAACCTGTAAATACAAAACAAACGTGATTCAGCACTGCTATTTCATTCTCTGCCAGCACCTTTATCTTCTCCCTGCTGCACAGAATGCTGCAAGCAAGCAGATAAAAGATATTTTTGAGACATAGAGATATTTTTGGTGGTCATTTTTACCATTTATATTTTTCTGACTTAGGAAGGGGGACTTTTTAGTAGCTTCTTATATTTTTTCCTTTGTTTATATGAAATATGCATGGGTGGTTGTTGTGGGGAACTGCCTTTTTTTTTCAATTTCCTTTTCTTGATTTTCTTTCTTTTTTCTTTGTTTTTGGTTTGGGGTTTTCGTGTGTGTGTGTATGTGTGTGTGTTTTAAGTGAGTTTGTATGAGTATTTTTTTTTTTACTATTTGTTTAGGTGTGTTCTTATGGGTGGTTTTTTACTTATTTTTCAGAAGGTTTTCCTTTATCCAATTTTCTTGTTGGGTTGGGGATTTTGGTTTTGGTTTTGTTTGGGCTTTTTTTAAAATTTGTATACAGTTGTTTATTTATCTACCTGTTTCAGTTTTTATGGGGTTTCTTTAGATATTTAGTTAGAGAGGCTGTGGACATAAGGGAAGCTTCTAGCAGCTTCTCACAGAAGTCATCCCACTCCCCACTAAAAAAACCTTGCCTCACAAACATAATGCAACATTCTGCGTCTTGTTTTGTTCTGGTTTTTTTTTGTTATCTAGTGCCTTAATATTTTTTTTCCCACATAGCAATTTGCGAGGAATTTATTCTTGGGGTTTTTTTTGGTTTTTTTTCTTCCAGATATTTATTTAAACAAGCACTGGGAGAGTTTCTTTTTGGTTTTCTTTTACATCACACCATGACTACCCCCTGCATTTTGGGGGGGTTGTTTATTCATTTACTTACCTATTTTCTTCCCTTTTTCCCCAAAAAAATACAATTTCTGTTTGCAATTGCCTCTGGAAGGTCCTGAAAGCTCTGGAAGGGTTCAAGGAGAAGGGGAAACTTTCCAATGGTGGTAAAAGATCAATTGATGCTCATCTCGAGCATTCTTGATCCTTACAAGTCCATAGGACCTAATGGGATACATCCTGTTCAAAAGGATAAACTCATCTGAGTCAAACCAAGGTCCTGTAAGGTAACTGGAAATGGAGAACTGGCCCTGCAAGGAAAGGCTGGGGATGCTGGGCAGGGTGAAAGATGATTTGGGTAGGGGGCCGAACAGTCATCACCCACTGCTTTCAAGAAGCAATTGAGAGCATGGATCCAGAACCAGTAGTGCCTGGTGGAGGAACAGAAGAAAAAAAGTTGGTGTTCTAGCTGTTTATAAGAGGTGGTGTCATGTGAGAATGTTCAGTATGAGTTTTATTAACAACTGGAACAATCTGTATGAATATTTGTCCTCAGACATTTCTAGATGGCTGGACAAAGCCCTGAGAAACCTTGTCTTAATTCAATATTGACCCTATTTTGAATATAAGGCTGGACTTTGCTTCCTACTTGAACATTTCTACATGGAGTGTCATTTAATGGGCATTTAACTACCTAGTTACTATCTTGGGCTGTCATATAGCTCAGTCTGCAGATTTGATGAAACTGTAAAATATTTGTTTACCTGAAAATTAGACATTATATCTTTAAACATTTCTGGGCCTTGCTAATTTGGGAGTTCACCGGGACTAGTAGTATGACATTAAAATAAGGGGAACAAAACCTATACGGTTCAAGATTTTGCACATTCTTGGGAAAGCTGAATGAAAGGAGCTGAAATGGTATTTTCTAGTTGTACTGTTGGCTGTCTCCTTCATAAACACTACTTGATCCTTCAGTATTAACAAACTGACATGCCCTCACTGAATCCTTTTCATCATCTTCATTGCACACCAGACTTAATGCATGAGGTATCTATATAAAAGCAAAGTAGAGCTGCAGTTTATTCAACACAAAACATAATAATTTCTCCTGTTTTTTTCAACAAAAAAACATGATGATTTCAAGGTTGCCACAAGTGAGGAAAGACAGCAAAGATCTCTTGTGCAATCTGTTTATTTGCCGGTTTTTCATTTTGATTTCTGCCCTACCCTACACCAATGAAGCTGCACCATAACTGCTGACTGGGGAGAACTCAAAACCAAAGATTTCCAGCTTGTCAAGTTTTTCACAAAAAATTAATTTTACAAGATTTCCCTATTGTTACTTCTTGATTCCAAGACCATTTTTGTCAGGAATTTTAAATTCAGGAATTAATTCTGTGTGCAATAAGTATCATAAAATTTGGAACTACCAATAAAAAATGGATGGTTTACACAGTTGTATCCTGATGTTGCAACTTGCAGTGAAGAAAAAGTTGTTCATCCTGTTAAGTATTCATCTTGCTATTTTCATTTTGTTTATTTTGTTTTTCTGAATGCATTTGAAATATTATACAGTCATTTTTTCTGAACATTTTCCAGTTAACAATCAAAAAGTTCATAATAAATTTTAGTGTTCTCTTATTTAGTCCTTTGAGCAATATAATGTATGTAAGCTGTTTTTTTTGTTATGATTTGATTTTTTTTTGTGACATATTTCATCTCTTTATCAGCATAAACACACTTGAGTTTTTCAGATGTACATATTTGAACTGGAGCACAGTCGCTCACTGCCATATCCCTGTTTATAGTACTCCTCTTAAATAGCAAGGTATGTTGGCATGATTATACTTGTTCTTGTAGATAAAAAGTGAATTAAAACATTTCAAAGAAATTTCATTGCTGAAAACGAATGCATATTTTGGTGACACTGTTCTTCACTCCTTTTCAGCACTGTTAAACACACAACGGTTATCACACACAGGAAGAAATGGTTTCTATAGTGGGAGTGTAGAGGAGTATCCTGTCTATTCTGTTGAAGCAGATACTAAGGGTAGATCATCTGCAGAGACAGGAGAAATAATGTGCAGAAGAAACTTTTATGTGAAACTATTTGGACTTCAAATATAATTATTTTCTGTTTTCTGTCACACCTTCCTTCATCCATTTTTGTTTTGCTTTGTTCTCTTGTGTTTTATTTTCTCTCTATTTTTTTCTTTTTTTTTTTTCTTTTTTTTTTGTTTTGTTTTCTTTTAGACTTTTAGACTAAGGGTACAGGCAAAAATGTCAGGGGTATTTTGCTGGTGTTTTCCTCTCAGATAATTTAATTTATGAACTCTTTTTTAACTCCTACCTCTGTCTATAACTCAATCTCACATTGGGTTTTACTCTCTTTTAGTAGTCACCAATACAACAAACAGAATCTCTAGAGGGGTGTGGGATTTAATACTCTGTGCTATAAAATTCGTTTGTTGCTTTTTGCATGGGCTAAAAGGTTTTGAAAATTATTTGATGTCCTGTTTCATTTTCCTTCCTTAGGTACTGATCATGACCTCTACACCTGGAAATGAGGGATCTGTTTTAGTTACTAAGTTTAGAAGACTTACTGATATTGCTACAAACAGAGTTGTGAAGGATTTAGTCACCAGAAAATGTTTACATGTCCTTTCCTGAACTGTTGATGGAAAATGTGAATTTCTATCAAAACCCAATTACCAAACTGCTGCAGTCTGCTTATTATTACTTGAAAGACTGTTGAATACTTAGGAGCTACTCAGAAAGTCAAATATATTACAGATATATGAATACAATAGTTTGACTGAATTTTAGAGTAAAAGATGAAACTACAGAAAGACAAAAGTGCTTTGGAATATGATCGGATAAATAATTAATTTATAAGAAGGTTCTACAAGTTCTTTTCATGCAGAGAGAAAAGGATGTGTTTATAGTAAAAGGAATATATCTGGAAACAACATCAAGTCATACATGCAGACAAGCAGAGACCTATTCTAACATAAGTTCATGGTGTCTAAACTACAGTGGAAATGCTTATTGATTGCAAACTAAAAAGCATATAAGATAATTTATTTTTAATTTTTCTTCCTCGTTAAACCTTTTTGCTAGTGACTATTTCACAAATCTTTAAACTTACATAATTACAAGTTAATGAAAAAGAATTCTGGGTAGCATTTCTAACTTACCTTGATAACATGTATTAAGACAAGAGGTGAAAACAGTTCTGCAATTGAATTAATAGGTCAGATAGTAGGTCCTAAACCTGCTCTTTGTCAGAGATAGATGGTAGAACTACAGAAAAAACTTGTTTTTTCTAACAACCATGTAAATATTCTAAGTTATTTGAATTTCATAATACACACAAAAAAATTAATTTTCTTCATACCTTTATTTGCCCTCTACTACTTTCTAACACTGGTGTCTGTAATCATTGGTCATTGAGGTATATTCTGGGGAAAAAAAAAACCCTATAAAGATTCCTTATAAGGAAGTTGAAGTAGACAGGCACTATAGTAGGGACAGATAGTTTGATGCATGACTAGCTGATTTTAAGAAAAATGAAAAATAATTCACAAAAAGTGTGATTATATATGATTTTATAGTTCCCAAGGATTTGCTGTAGTTTTTAAATGGCCAAATTAATAAACAAAATATGTGCTAGCAAGAAAATGTCTAGTAGACTAAACAATAATAAATTTAAATTATCTTATTCCATGAGATAGAGGTAAAGCTTGATAGTCTGGAAATCTTATGAATCTAACTTGAAAAAGTTTGTTCTATAAGTTTTACTTGTAAATGAATGTACGTAAGAGTAGATTACTCTTCTTTGAACAACAGATGGATTTATAATCATTCAATATTTGCCCAGTTATAAAACCATAGACCTGAGCTAAAAGACAAATATAGAATTATTGGAAACAGAACTGTTCCAGTCTACCTTGTTACTAATTAAGCTGGTGAAAATGTCCTACTGGTTAAAGAATTATATTTGAAGTTATACAATCCAGAACTTTGACATATAATATATTTTTCTTGCAGAATTTCCAATGGGTATTTCTTAAATGATTCTGCAGTTATGTTTACACTGATTCATTAGGAGTTTTAACTAGACTTATTATTTATGGCACTGTAGGTATAATTAAACTAGTAAAGCCACCAAAGTTATATGAACAGTATAAAGTAGTTCATAACATAACATAACAAACATAACATAACATAACATAACATAACATAACATAACATAACATAACATAACATAACTGATGTATTTTTATTTAAACCTCTTTTTGTAGTTTTATTTTAGAACACATGGGTCTTCACGGCAATGAAACAACAAGGAGAGTAAATTCATGATCAGAAAGAAGCCCACTCATTATTTTTTAAAGTATTTTTTGTTGTTATATTATACAGCATAAGCTAGGAATTACAATAATATATGTAAAAATGGAAAAAAAGGGCAAGAGATTTAGAACACAAAAAAAAAAAAAGACAAGATAACATAAAACACAATGTTTCTTACTTTTAATGTACTTTTAATCTCTGATAGAAGCTCATATGTCAGCACTTCAGAGAATTAAAAAAAAGAATATTTATTTGAGAACCAGATTTGAAATCATTGTGAAAGAAATCAGAATTAACTCATCATCCAGCATTTTGTGATGAATTGTGAAGACTAAGGAGCATTCAGCTTAGCTAGAAATTCATATTATTAGAAGTTCATATTATTATTGTACTCTCCATACTTCTGTTATGAAACAATCTGCTCTTTGGGAGAATGGAATAGAAAAAAAATGGGACAAATCTGGTGGTCCTCCTCAGAATATGAGAAAAAAAAAACAACTCAGCTGTCAACTGGAGTGGATCAATGGATGACATTGGTATCACTGAACACTGAATAAAATCGGCTAAGATGAACCTGGGAAACACAATGAGAATTCAGTAATTAGTGTTCTCATTCCCATTCCACACAGCAGTAATCCCACTCTACACCTGTGTTTGATACTTGTGATTAGGAAGGATTTATGTGTCTACCTATGAGATTTTCTTTCTTCTATTCAGTTTTATTCAGCTGCTAAATGCTTGCATGAAAATCACAGATTTTTTTGGGGTAAAAGAGGGTAAAGCATCTAAAAACATTTTATGTTTTTATATGTTCAAATATCCTAAAATTAAGTCCACAGAAAAATTTTACTACATTAAATAAGGATGTACCAAATTAGGAATTATAATTTTCTTCTACTTTCTTTCTTACAAGCACAGAAAACCTGATCCACACTAAAACAAGTATTTTCCTGCCTTCCTTTAAAGCATTGAAAAATGACTACAGATGCAAATTGGACACATTGCAGATTTCCTGGAATTGTTTTTTAAAATAACTATTTTATATTTAATGATGATGATGATGATGGTGGTGATGATGATGATAATAAGAATAGTAGTAGTAGTAGTAACAATAAATTATTTCCCTATGACAGTCCTTTTTTTTTTTTTTTAATGGAACANTAAAATAAAAAAAGTGTGTTGTATGTGAAAAAAAAATTTTTTCCCTTTTGACAGCCTTTTTTTTTTTTTTTTTTAATGGAACATATGACATACAGAGCTTTTTACTTTGCTGACTATATCTGTTATGAAGTGTTGAGAATTATATTGTGTTCATGAATCCCGTGTTTGTAAATACTGTGTGGTTTCTCTTAATATATATTTATTTTTTTCACTGCTTGTTATTGAAGAAAATAGAGACTAGACTTAATAAGGGAATCCAATCCCTCATCAATTGAGTCCCATGTGGTATCAGTCTTAAAAAATTGTCTGGCTGAATATAAAAAATATATCTGATACATGATAATGAATTCTTACAAAGGCATGTAAAAAAAACAAGTTTTTCATAGTAATGTTATAAAAATGAAAATTTCAAACAACTCCTTCATCAATTTTCCCTCCTGGATGCTTAAATTTCAGTGGTTAAGACAGTGATAATAGACATTGTTTATAGTTCTACTGCCTACCCAATATATATATCCTCAAAGACTTACCCAGGAAAAATAAAATCAAGCTCTTTAAATCATAAATGTTCTTACTGAATAAACAATTTAAGAGAATCACAACTACTCTCAGTAGAAAAGGAAATTGGAAAAAATTGTGAATGAATAATGATCAGACATTTATCATTAGCAGCAAACGTGATATCCATAAAAATGCAAAAGGCTTGAGTAAGCAATGGTGTTAATTAATATTTTGACTACAAGAGCTCAGTAAGTTTTCCAAAGCATTTCAAATATTTCTTCGTTCTGTATAGAAAGAACTGTTTAGAGATAAAATAAATACAACTTTTGTACTATATTAAGTAGAAATTAAATAACAGCCATTTTGCCTTACTGATGCTTTGTTTCCATGAAAAAGAAGACTTGTTCCACGAGGAGCTTTTGTAGGAGGACACAGACTCTAAAAATATTGGCAAACTATTGGTGACACTCATACAACCATGTGACACAGCTACACGCCTGAAACACCAGCAGCAATGCCTCCTACATCTTAATGAGGTGTCTAACGCATAGCAGCAGGGTGATGCTTGAAAAAACAATGTGAAAACAAGATCAGGAGTATAAATATCTACATAACAAGTTATTCAGAGCAAGAGGTAATGCAATGTCATGTCCTTGAAATAAGAGGAATGGTGAAATTATTATGTCTCACCTGTGTTAGAAAATAAAACATGATGTTTTCTGTTCCTTTGTAGACAAAACCTAACTTAGAATATTCAGCACAATGGACCAAGAAACATCAGAGTATTCTTCAGGTTTGCCAATAAATTAACCAGATGTCTCAAAAATCTAATGTGATAATTTTGTGATAATTAGACCAGGCTTTTTTTAAAAAAAATCATGCATATATACATATGCAAACACACATATTTTTTGCATGTGTATATAAACACATGAAAAAGTTGTTCAGCTTAAAATAATGTTCCTCAAAATATACATATTCTCTGCTTAGACCTTGACGATACCATTCAATACTTATTTTGTAAGGTTTATTATTGTAGAAGTCCTTGTTAAAATGCATCTTTAAATTGAACTTTAATTTTGATACTATAATTTTAGTGCTTTGTCAGTGGAATAGACTTGATTCAGCTTTTCTTTACATCCATGAATTCTAGATCTTAGGACAACTACTAGAGGATGCCCTGTTTGGCATAAACCAGCTGTGCTTTCTCTTCCTGACTCTTCTTTCAGACACAAGCTGCTCAATAGTCATTGTAATAGCAGTCACACTGTTTGTCAGGATATATAAACAAAGCTGTAGTTCACTTAAAGAGCTGGAAACCAAACTGGGTTACAACTTGCACTTGATAATTCAAGGCATTAAGAGACCAAAATCAACCTTTACTTTAAGCTCCGCTTTTGAATGCAGTTTCAATACAATCTGTGTTCATGTTGACAGAGTTCTTATGAAATGCAGAGTTGTTAAATAAAATATTCTAGGTTTGGCTTACACACCATTGTTTTATATAGTACTGCTATTTCAAGTCAAAACAAAACAAAACAAAAAAAGACTAACTGAACAAAAATAAACCCCTACAGAAAGTAGAGTTATTCCTTGAATATGTCTTCCTTCAGAAACATTTTATTTAATAAAGTACATATAAATATGTGTGTTGCAGGAATTTATTTTTACCCATATAGCTCTTGAAGTCAGTTAAAAAATAAAAAAGATAAGCTTATAGTATTCACATTCCATTCCCACAATAACACAGAGAGCCAATCATATTGTTTTCATACTGTGGAGTATCTTTCTTTATAGATAAACATAACTTTCTTGCTTAAAAGGCTATATACTTTTTGGAGATAAAGAAAAGAAAATCAAGGAAAGAGAAATAAGGCAAAGGCAGTCAATGAGTGAATTGAAAAAAAAAAAGGAAATGTTCACATGAAGGCATTTAACTTTAGAAGAAGGCATGCTGGCAAAACTGAGATTCCCTGAAACTACTCATGCCAAACTGACTTGTCAGTAGAAAGAGAACTATTTATGGGCACAAGAAACCTAAGTATGGTGAGGCAAATGTTAATAGGAAGTGACTTTCCCTGCCATTATTGATCACTCTAATGGCTCTGAATATTTCTCTTCAGGCTGATGCACAGTGCGTGAAAAGGGGATGGTAAATCCTAATGCAGCCAGCAGATGAGACATCCCCCATTCCTTGAGGTGCTTTAGTATGTACTTTTCGATTCTACAGTAAAATTCATCTTTCACAGGGACTTAAATGAATAAAAGGATTTCTAATGTTTGCAGCTGCATCTCTGTCATTGTCTCAGAGATTAAATCAAATCTGCTGCCTACTGAACAAGGTCATTTTTTTCCAGTTTAGTGCCACATTACATTAAATTCAACAAACATATTACAGCAATTTTATGATGTAGTACTAGCTATGTCAGAGGTTCACAGCTAAACTTTCACTTTTAACAGTGAGTTCAAAGGCTGTTGGTCAAATATTGCTTTTGGCCTTAACTTGGCACATGAAAGACACCATCTGGCTGCATTTTTCACAGGCATTAAAATAATAATTTAAATAGTTATAGATATTGCTCTAACAATGAATAAAATTCACTGCTTCCAGGTTCCTTTTTCTTCTAAATTCATTTTTACTTACAGTAATGAGTCTTTAATGCAAATGTCAGGTTTGGGACAAATGACATATATATTTATGTCAGGCTTTGAAGTGCTGGAGCATGTCCAAAGAACAACAAAGCTGGTGAAAGGTCTTGTAAGGAGTGGCTCAGAGAACTGGAGTTGTTGAGTGTGGAGAAAAGAAGGCTCAGGAAGAACCTTATTACCCTCTACACCATCACCTGAGACTGTAGAGACATGGGGCTTGGGCTCTTCCCCCAAGTAACAAGTGACAAGACAAGAAGAAATGGTTTTTGCTTACACCAGGGGAGGTTTAGGTTGGATGTTAAGGAAAATTTCTTCATCAAAAGTGTTGTCAAGCATTGGAACAGGCTGCTCAGAGACTGGTGGGTGGAGTCACTGTCCCCAGAGGTATTTCAAAGGTATTTCAAAGAAGGATGGATTTGGCACTTAGGGACATGGTTTAGTGGTGGTGTTGGAGTGCTGGGTTAACCATTAGACCTGATGATCTGAAATACTTTTTCAATCTAAATGATTATGCAATTCTGTTTGGACACAATTCCTAGTCTTCACATGGAGAGAAGAGTTGAGGAAAAATTACATTGACAGGTGTCATATAGTTGTGCTACTTACATTACATTAAAATTTTAATGTCAGGATTATTAATTTCATTCCATTCTACAGTTAGTGTTTGTTTCAAGAGATCTACAAAGCCAGAATAGATGTGAAAAATATTTGACTGAACTGGAATTTTGTAAGAGCTTTTCAGCATACTTAGTGAATTTTCGTCATATTCATAGTGTTATTCATATTCATAATCTCCGCCTGCCATGTTTCTAATATTTATTTTCCAGTTCATGCAGAGAGATGTCCATCTAAAAATTATTTGAATTCCTGTTATTCACTATTTCAATGTGAAATCACATTAAACTGTAAATAATGATGAGTTTTATGCTTCTTTTCAGGATAATACGTAGAGGTAGTTTTGGTAGTGCACAAACACCTAATGAAAATGTAATTAAAAAATTTCAGCACTGATTCAGGTCCCTAAGCTCTAGAAATAATTAGGAATTTGAATGTATATATGCTTGAAGTTTTCCTATTCGTTAGCTCTAGTTTTTACTTGATATTTGAGTCGTGTAAAGTGGAGGCATTTATTGATCAATATAGGAACATAAACACTTCTTTCTCTCTGCTTACAGACAAGCATCATCCTGTATATTAGCTTCATTGTATACTAAAATGATATGAAAGCAATTTTCTCACTTCTAGTTGATGTGGATTGCATATGAGAGAACACAGATCAGGCTGAGCCTGTCCATGCAGCTGGGTCCTCAGGTTTGAATCTGTGCTTAATCTCTTATACCCTGAATTCACCTGGTGTAAAACAAGGGTAATAGCATTGCCTGACCCACACTTGAGAATTATTTCACAAAACAATACATCCTTTAATGGTAACCTATAGGAACATCTAGACAGATGTCATAAATGAGTGATTTAGGTCACTTAAAATGGTTTATGCAAAGGGGTAAAGATTCAATAGGGTAGCAGTTCAAAGGAGTAAGGGAGACCCTCCTGTTGAGTCATGAGGTTCAGAGTGTGTCCCCCTGCCAAACTCTGACTTGATCCATGGTTAATGTCTAAAGGATTGAGCAGTACTCAATCATTGCCTTTTAAATACAAAATTATTTAATAGACTTTATTATGAGCACCACTCACAATAATAAAGTTTGCAAGCTCTTAGTGGCACTGCCCTTGGAGGTGCTGATGCAGCCTGCTGCAGTCCAGGAGAGCCCAAAGGGCCTCACTTAGAACTACTTCAGTCATCAGTAAATCCCCAGGATGATTCAGGCAATGGGGGTTGATCCAAGGCTGTCAGGGAATAATTATCTCTTATCCCCCTCCTTGGTTCACTCCTGGTACAGACAGTGCTGGCCTTAGTATTAGTCACATAAGAATTTCTGATAAGGTTGAAGGAAACTGCATGGCCTAACTCATTTCTCTAGCCTGAGACTTAACAGGAATTCCTGAGATCATATTGCAACATCTGGCAGGGATAAAAAGCACCACCACAACAGATGTACTCTCTTTAGTCATTTAATTGCATCTTCTTTTGGCATATATTATAAAAGTGCTAAATGGAAAAAGTCCTATCAGAAACACAGAAGCAGAAATCCTTCTTTTACTTTCATAATTCAAAGAGACTTTGAGCAATGCAGCCTCATGACAAAGGTGACCAATGGCCACCTGAGCTGCAGTAGGCAGATCATTGCCAGCAAGTTAAGGTAGCGAATCTTTCCTCTCTGTTCAGCCTTGGTGAGAAATATCTGTACTGCTCGGACTGATGGACAAACTGGAGTCCAGAAATCAGCAAGGATCATTAAGAGACTGGAGCACCTGACATAGGAGAGAAGAAAGAGAGAGGTGGTGCTGTTCAGTCTGGAGAAGAGAAGGCTCAGTGGGATCTTATCCATGTGTATAAATACCTGATAGAAAGAACTAAAAAACTAAAAAACTAAAAAAAGAAAAAAAAATCAAACTATTCTCAGTGCAGTCCAGCGACAGGACAAGAGGGCACAAACTGAAACACAAAAAATTTGATAAGAAAAGCTCAGTTACTGAGGGCAGTCAGACTCTGGAATGGGCTGTACAGAGAGGTTGTGAACTCTGTGTCCTTGGAAATAAGCAAGATATGGTCTTGCACAACCTGCTCTAACTGATCCTCTTCTGGACAGGAGGCAGGACTAGTCTAGTTCCAGAATTGTCTTCTGACCTCATCCACAGTGTTTCTGTGAGAATATTTTCCCATCAAATAGAATGATTCTATTAATTGACATTAATCTAGTAAATTCTCTTTGAATTCACTGTGGTCATATGCATGGTTCATAAAGCAGTTTTTCTTCCTATTTTTTTATTCTTTTTTTTTTATTTTCTATTTTGTTAGCTCCCACTGAAGTTATATTTTTTCTGTGTACTACATGCAAGTAGTGATGCAAAATGAAATGAAAACTTTTAAGTAATATATTCTTATGACATTTTGATCCTTCACAACTTTATGGCCCTAAGTATTTGGTTCATTAGAAAAAAAATGGAGCTTTTTGTGGTAGTATATATTTTGTCATTTCTTTGTACTAACCAGTTAATCCATCAGGGTTACATGTACTGTGAAAAAAAATCTGTCATATGAAAGCATAAAGAAGCTCAGCACAACAGTTTGAAAAAGTTGAATGAAATGAGAAAGGATTTTTTTTTTTTTGTTTTAATGGGTTGGTTTTTTTTTTTACCTACATAAATAATTTTATTGCAAAAATCCAGTCTTAGGAATGGTTCCCATACGTGTCTAGTAGAAAATTTGCTAGAAATTTTCTTACTTTTAATGAATTAAAGGGAAAAGGAAGAATTAAGAAGAGAAAATGTAATGAGGTATCAAAGATTTTACCACTGATAAAATATTTTTGTGCATTTTACAGATGGTATGCTTCTGTGTCCATCAGTCTACTTTGATTTGAAAATTTGAAGCTCTTTCTAATTACATGTAAAATGAATCTGGGGCAGCATCCAGAGATGATTCTTGGAGACAAGAGCAAAGCCGCATCACACAGTGATGCTTTCAAGGGGAAATGGAAGTTATGAACTTTGATGAAGGAAGGTCTGATTATATTTGTTTCTGGATGATAATTCACACAAGATATTTTGATCTGTTTTTTACTCTTCCTCTTCTGCAAACTTTAACAAAGAGAGCTTGAACTTTGATTACAACTAGATAAGTATAAAAAAAATTTAAAAAATATTTACCTGTTCTCACAAATCCATTCCTTGTCTGCTTTTGCTGTCACTTATAGCTTTAAAATACTGTGGATTTTAATGAAAAAGTTACACATTTAATTTATGTATATCTCTGTACATAAACAAACACATATATATATATATATATATATATATATATATAGGTACATCAGTTTATACAGTATATGTTATATGTGTATACTAATGAGTGTATATATATTACTTAGACATGATTATGTATCTAGAGAGATATTTTAACTTTCATTAAATTTTATGATTGAGTAAAAATGTTATTAACCACAGCCATTATTTCAATTAAAATAAAACATGCAGTACAAAACCATAATTCTCTTTAAGTAAGGCAGAATGCATCTTGGAAATAGAAATTTCAAAATAATGAATTTTACAGTCATTTGTTGCCATTGTTTGGGTTTTTTTTTAATGTTTGTCAGTCTTTCTGTCTGAGTGTGACATGATGGGGTACAGGAAAAACAAATACATTTTTTAAATTTTACTTAGTTTTATTTTATTGTAAGATAGGAAGGTTTTTTAATTTGTTCCTATATTTCTTTTATTTTGGTAAGAAAATTGTGGTGGTTTATATGTATTTTGTTCATAATCATAAAAAAGATATGACAGTTCCAACTAGAAATGTCTAACAGAAAAAAAAGGTGGGATTTTTTTCCCGCTATTATTTTTGAAATAATTATGAACCTCCAATCAACACACATCTAAATAATTTCTCATATCAAACTATAGTACTATCAGAAAACACAATCTTAGGAACACACAGTCAAAAAAAAAAAAAAAAAAAAGAATTCTATCCCAGAAGCTGAATTTGGTCATAGCACCGTGGTTTGAAAGGGATATCACACTGAACGAACTTCATCATGTTTAACCCCACATGAAACAAAACAGTTCTTCTATTAGCTATTTGAGATTCTATTAGCTCCCTTGACTTCAGTGGGAGCTGACTGTATCCCGGTGAAGTAATTATCCTCACTCAGTTGAAAGAACAGAAGCAACTGACTGGGGAGAGGCACTGCAGCCAAGGCTCAGCATTGCTCACACAGCAGGAGTGAGGATGAAAGGCACCAGACAACATCACAGAAGCCACTCAGCCACCAGGTCAAGATAAGAAAAGAAAAACTGTGGGCAGTAATTCCACCTTTCCCTGAGGAATAAAAAAAGCAGCCCTAGATAGCTCTCAGGAAGGATGACAAAAACTTGAAGTGAAGACTATAGAACACCTGCACTTAAACTACAAAGAAAAGGAAAAGCTCAATATGTGTTCAACCAAGTGATAATATACTGCCTCAGGGTAGCAGGCTTGTAAACTGTGCAATAATGCTGTTAGGTATGTATATATGTTATTTTAAAGATGGCATGAAAGAAAGGCTAAAAATGAGAAGTCCATGCTGTATATTTCAAAGGATAACTATAATCTTGGGAAATATATCTTAAAATGATTGTAAAAGAGTATATAATATATAGAAGTTTCTATGGAAAAGAAATGTGTTTTGTTTTTGTACCTAAAGTATTTATTTCTACACATTCAAAAGAAAACGTTCTGGTATTAACATATAGAAAATTTACAGTTAAACCAATAGGTATTGATAATTTCTTCTTAGGAAATACCAATCTGAAAACTAATATTGAATAATCAGTATGGTAAATTTCATCATTTGCAGCATTTTGAGTGAATAAAATCTCTGTAATCTTGTAAAGAGTAAAAAATAGTAAAGAAACCTAAGACTGGCTAGCATAAAAATTATTCTGAAACATCACTAGTTGCACAGAATTTTACACAAAAAGTAATAGTGATGGCATAATGATTGCAAAAAGAAATGCCATGTCCTGCCCCTGGGGAGGAATGACATCCTGTTCCAGCAAAAGCTGGAGACTGGAAAGGAGCTCTGTGGAGAAGAACCTGTGTGTATTGGTGGATGGTTTGTTGAACATGAACCCTTCCCGGGAAAGACAGCCAAATGCCTCCTGGGCTTCCACAGGCACAGGGCTCCCAGCAGATCAAGGAAAGTGATCCTTCCCTTCTGCTCATGCCCAAGGAAACACATCTGGACTTCTGGGTTCACTGCTGGGCCCTGCAGTACAGGAAGGACATGATAAAACTGAAGTGTGTACAGTAAAGAGCTACAAAGATGACAGAGTCCAGGGCACCTGACAGGAGGAGCTAGGTTGAAACAGTGGGGCTGTTCAGCATCAAGAAGAGAAGAGAAGANAGAGAAACAAGAAGAGAAGAGAAGAGAAGAGAAGAGAAGAGAAGAGAAGAGAAGAGAAGAGAAGAGAAGAGAAGAGAAGAGAAGAGAAGAGAAGAGAAGAGAAGAGAAGAGAAGAGAAGAGAAGAGAAGAAGAGACTCAAGGAGATCTTAGAAATATGTACAAATACCTTCCAGGAGGGAATAAAAATACATATGCCACGACTAGGGATTAGACCACCTTTGGGATACAGATGGAAAAGAATGACAGTTTGTCCCAGGTTATAGACAAATTTTCCAGGTGGGAAGCACTCTGAATAAAAAGCCTCCCCCAGCAAAGGCCTCTGACACCCCCTCCCCCACCACAACAGAAGCTCTTGGATGAAAGTGGAAAAAAAACCAACTGTTTATTTAATAACCCACACAGGGTGCCCTGCAAAGCACAAGGGGAAGGGGAAAGGGAGAAAGAGGGAAAAAAAAAAAACAAACAAAAAAAAACAAACCCAAATTATTAAACCTGGGTGAACAACTGAAGAACTTTAGTGTCCTTTTCCTCAGATGCAGCTTCCCCCACTCCGGGGATCCCCGGAGAGCCGGGTGGAGTTGCTCCGGTGGCTCCCTGGGGAATTCTTGTCTACTGTCCTCTGGGGGCTTCTTGGTTTCTCAGGCGAGAAAAAGAGAACAGTCCAGAATAGCAAAAATCCAGAATGGTGACAAAAAAAAAGAAGAAAAACCAAAATCCCAGGGAAGGAAAAAAAAACCTAGCAGCAACCACCGAGAGTGGCGAGGCTAGCCTAAGCAATAGGCCTGTTGTCGCGGTGGATCATACCAACCCTGCAGGACCCCACGAAAACCTCCTAACCTAAGCACCCCCTGGAAAACACAATGGTCTTTCCCCAGAACTGTGTAATCCCCTATCTTTGTAACCTGACCCTAAATCCTACCCTTCCCTACTCCCCGTTGGTTAAGGGGACTTCTCCCCGCCTCCTGTTATCTGGCCCCAGATCGTCCCTATAACTGAGGGCTCTCGGGGCCATCTTGTCCTCTTTCTACCTTGGACCCCTTCAGAATAAATGTCTGGAACTTCCAGGAGAGAGGGCCTCTGAGTTCTTTGTCTCTGGAGATGCCAGGGCTAATCCGGCCCAGTGGGTGAGTGAGAATTGTGCCTGACACCGGCACGGGTGTGAGGAAAGCCGTTCTGTACAGCACCAAGGGCAGTGCTGGCTGGAGCGATCTCTCTGAAAGCCATAGAGACACTCTCGGTAAAAACAGAGGCATATTCCAAAACCCCTCTTCGCCCACGGCATTAGCCTGTGGGAGTTTTTTCAAAACAACCCGCGCCTGGCAGTTTCTCCCGGCTGCTGGATGCACTTAAAGCTACAGGACCACATTTCTAAGCACATATGCAAACGATAGGGAATACAAGTATCATAACATCACCCCAAGACACAGTTGTTTCCTCAAAAAAGGAATACACTTAACTTGCAACAAAACCACTCTGCAAGTTGAATCTATGGAAATTACAAATGGATTTATGTGAAAACTAAAATACTGTTCCAAATTTTTAAAAAACCACTGTAAATGCATTTTCATCTTGTTCACTTTATACTGTGATCTAGGATGAACATCAACAACTAATAATCTTTAGAAAATACAGAATAAAAAGCTCATTTATCTCAGAAAATTTGTCACTGCCAGAAAAAAGAAATAAGTATGGAACAATCCAAAATTATCTGAACTTCTTGAGAAAAATCTTAGTTAAAAAACAGCAAATGTGGCACTTTTATGAAGGAAAATCAGACAAAATTTCACTCCGCATATGTGAAGCCATAACTGGGGCACATGCATACTCTGTGTGTGATATAAAGATGAGTAAGTTCTCATCAAGGTAGGACTAAATACCCAAAGCATGGCTACATGCTGAGAATGACCTAATTTTGAGTCAAAACCATCCTGCCAATCACTGCAACATTACCAATGATTAATTACCTCACTAATTACTTGAGAACATGTAGCTAGTCCACAGACAAGCAGCAAGGAAGGCTGTTCCTCACATTTGGCCTTTCTCAGTCCATGGCTGTGCCTGACAACAATAGCCTATTCCCTGACTCTACCAAGGAGAATGGCTGGAAAGTCCACCTGCTGCTCCCATATATCATCTTCCCGCCTGTCTATCCTCCTCTCCTGAGGTACACGGTACTGTGTTGTACACATTTACCTGGGAGATGAAGGTGATGTCAGGTGAAAAGCTGGGCTGAGGATAATGATAAAGGGCCCAGGGCCCCCAGAGAAGCAATTCTACTGCCACAGTGATTTCACCACCATCATCAATCTGCTGTCAAAGGCAATGCAATATAGAAATGTCAGTGATGATGTTGGACACCTGGATTTCTGGCCGTAGTGTGTGCTGAATACTGCTGATGGCTCATTACACCCAGACTTTGTGTACAAAGCAACTTACATTAAAATGAATTCATACACCTTTGCCAATTCCCAGGTTGTTGTGTCTTATAGTTCAGATTATAAATGTCTTTGTGGCAGCAGCTATCTTTTATTACACTGCTACGTAATGCTAAACACAGCAGAGTCCCAAGCATTTAGGAGTTCCAACAATGAAAAATGCAAGTTAACACACACTCTTTTATTTCACTTTTTCTTCGAACAGCCTTTTTCAAAAATAAAGTAAGATTAAAATCTATAAAAGGAAAGATCTCTCAAGTGCTTAAAAAATCCTTAAGTGACCATAGCTGAAGCAACACAGTTTGATACTGAAGGTCTCAAAGGTGCTTCGGCATGGTCATTGCAATAGCATGTTTTTTTGCAGATTGCTGCCACCTCTGTCTCCCTATCTTGATCTCCCCTGCAGTCTCCAGAATGACAGAAGCTTTAGTGGCAACAACAGCTGGAGAAGCTGAAAGGTGTGTATGATGATTCGTTTTACTCTTAATTTTATTATAAAGCATTGTTCTGGTTGATTGACTTTGGATGCCAGGTACCCACCAAGCTGCTCTATCATGCCCCTTCTCCTCAGGACAGGATGGAAGAAATAAAATAGAAAATTCATGGGTCAAAGCAAAGGCAGTCTAATAAAGTGGAAGCAGAATTTGCACAGGCAGAAGCAAAGGAAAACAATAGATTTATTTTTTACTTCCCCTCAACAGGTGCTGTCTGTCTGCTTCTCAGGAAGTAAGGCTTCAGTATGCATAGTGGTTTCTCCAGAAGATGAACACAAATAATGAGTGTTCCTACTCTTCCTCCTTCTTTCTCTTAGCTTTTATATCTGAGCAGATGTCATACAGAATGGAACACCCCTTTGGTCAGTTTGAGTCAACTTTACTGCTTATTTACCTTCCTAAAATCTTGTCCACATCCAGCCTACTGATAAGGGGGAAATGTTGGAGACAGCCCTGATGCTGTTGAGCACTACCCAGCAGTGCAAAAACGCTGGTATCTTATTAGCTCCTTTCTAAGCTACTAATGCAAAGCACAGCACTGTGAGGGCTGCTGTGAGGAATATTATCTCAGCCAGACCAAATACAACTGCTTATTCAATGCTCTCCCTTTTGAATTCTGTCCAATTTTACCTCAAAAAGTCTTAAAACACTACCAAGTGTAGGGAAATAACCCCATAACACCTTTTGATCACATTTAGGAGAGACTCAAGTTACTACAAAACCCAAGTTGTCATATGTGGGTGGATGTCTTTTAGTGCTTGTCAAGTAGTACCGTGTGCTGGAAAGGCTAAATCATTGACAAATTTGCATTTGCAGACATGTTTCTCTGCAATACTAAGGAGAAGAAAAGAGGAAACATTAAAAAAAACAACAACAAAAAAAAAAAAAACAACAAAAAAACCCACCCTGAAAAATAGGAAATTAGTAATTGCATAGAGATACCAGAGGCAGAATATATAGGAAGCCCATCTTGGTACCAATTACCTGAGTTACTTTGTGCTACAATCTTCAACCTACTCCATCTTGAAAGCTGAAGAAAATTTCTCTCTATATAGTTAATACAACTGTAAATTCAACCAAAGCTGAAGGTAATATTTTTGGTTATTTATTTTTTAACTAAATCGGGGGAAGTTTTCAGTGTAACTATTTTATTTTTTAGTAATAAAACCAATCCTTCCTTTGACAGGATATAGGTTTGAACAAGTGGTTTCATTTATTTGATTGTCTTTATTTTTAATTAAAGGAAGTTTGAATCTCTTATTTGTTTTAGTTGTAGTTTTGTTTGCTTGTTTTCTTAGGGTCAGTTTTTTGGTGTTTGGTTTTGTTTGGGTTTTTTAAGAGAAATTATTAAAAAAATGCAAAACCACATGGCCTTTAATACGAACTCATGTGTAGTCTGATTTAACAGGTAACTGAAAAGGGAGAGAAAAAAAATTTTATTTCCACTTTTTTTTTTGTCTAGCCTTTCTTGCCTAGGGAGAGTGCTGGTCAGAATACAGTATCCTGAGCTAGCAGTCACAGATATGCTGCCAGTATTAAATAACAGTCATCCAATCTAGTCTGGCCCCAGAAACTCACAAATGGTAAACCCCTGAACTACTTCCAGAAGCCAGGGAAGTCAAGTGCCAAATTTTGCTTGCTCTTTTCTCTGCTGAGAACAAGGTGTCCAACACAGCCAAAATATCAGCCTATGGCAAAGACATACCCAGTTTCTTCTGTTAGTCTAAGGAATTACAGTCCAAACATTTTTTTGACATGCAAGTCTGTCATCAAAAACAATGTTGTACAGTTGTGGACAGCCACAAGGAGCTTAAAGAAATACCCCAATACTGCTGAAGTTAAATGCTAAAGATACCTGACTGGGAACAGTTATTCCTACGTTCCTTAGGATTTATCAGTCTTACCTTCAGGTAACCCCACAGTTTCCTGAAATTTATTTAAAGCAGTCAAAATTAGGTGCATGCAATTGTATATTGACTTTTTTACTATTTCACATTTTTCTATTCCTATTTCACTTTCTTCTTCCTGCTGACATGGTGAGTATTTGTTTCTTCAAGGCCATTTTCCTGACACCGGGTATTCAGTTCACAGAATGACAGTGCTCAAGGCGCGCGTGATGTGAGCCAGATCCTACAAAATCAAGATGATGCTGTGGATTTTTCCAGGATTCTGCATTCTATGCAGCAGCTGATCTCTATCTGAATAACCTTCCAGGATTGCTGCTAAGCCTCAAATCCCTTCTCAATAAGGGTGCTTATACAAAACCTCAGCAGTCACTTTAGTGTTTCAGCTTAGAGTATACAAAACCTTATGTGCAAATCTTTTACAGTTTTTACTGCCATTCATTGACTTTCTTTCCCTGGCACCAATACTGCTAAAAGAAAGTGTCTGAACTCTTTTCTGTTTCCATCTCCCAGACCAAAACAGTCTGTTTCAAACACAAATCTGAATACCACAGGAGTCACTTAGCAGGAGCAGAATGGCCTGATTTGGATCTCTGCCTGCCCCTAGACAATTTAATTTCACTGTTTGCATTTTTTACCAGACAATGTTGTAAGGAACAGCCCTTCAAAGGGAATGTTATCATGCTGAAATTAAAGAACTGAAAATGCATGTTGAAGTTGCTTTTTTTTACTATAGATATAAGGATTTGCACTGACTGCATGTTATAAGTAGTGTGTATACTTATCACATATTTTAAGTGACAAAACAAGATGTTATTCTGGTCTACAGCTTATTTATATACATATGTAAAACTATTTTATTTCCAAAATTTTAGCATTTAATTGTTTATTTGTCTTTATGCAGCAGTTGTTACGGTTATACTTTTCAATTTAGACCAGTCTCTTACAGTTTAGCTCTCCAGTAATCTTCATCAATAATAAAAGCAGATTTAAAGAAGAGCCTGTGCTGTTTTGGAAAATATCATGCTGAGATAGAACTGTGTATTGACCTATGGTTAAAGTTAGAATTGAAAACTGTGTTTTAGGTTTGCTGATTCATTTCCCTCTGCTCCATAAACTTGACACATCTATTTGGAAGTTGATATGAGTTCCAATCAATGCTTTGTGGACAACCAAAGGTCTGACAACTTCCAAATTTTTCACTCTGTGGGACTCAGGATTAGGTAGGGGATCCTCAGAAAAGCCAAACTTCAAGGAAAGTAGTCTCTCTTTTCCTAAGTGATTTCAGTATCTTTAAATCATCTTGCTCAGCAGGATTGTGAAACGATTGTGGATGCCTGTTATTCATTCTGTGAAAGCCTTTTCTCTCTAACTGTGGGCTTCTAACCTGGACTGTTCTTATACCTTTTTATTTTATGTTGTGCACCAGTCTGGTGTATAAAATTATCATCCAACCTGACATTACTTATTTCCTTTATGCATTTTATATTTCCATTAAGGCATAATATCCTACATTTTTTCCCTTGGCCAGTATCAATACAGGTTATGTTGAGTTTCTAATTTGAAATTGTTCTTGAATTCTTGAAGAAACACAAAAGAGGAAAATATTTTGCACCGACATTTCAGTGTTAAAGGGGATGGTCTACTATCATGGAAATATTTTGGAAAGGGAGACCTTTTGACTTTCTGGGTTATATGCAAGTGCAGCAGGCCTGGGGGGCCATTAGACTTCCCCACGTTAGTCTGTATATTATCTGCCTGTCTGAGTCCCTGGGAGACCTTCACAGATAATATTTTAAAGTAACTAATTTGACACCACAAGACTAGCAAGGTAGCAGATGTACAAACAACATGTCTATACTGTAAATCTGGTCGCTATAGCAATCCCAGATGCACAAATAGTGTGAGTTGCAAAGTCTGGGAGCATTCAGCAAGCTGTCAGATAGATGCACAAATACACTAATTTATTGATTGTGGTGGCAGAATAAGATTCAGAAATTGCTGTTGATACATACATTGGCATCAGAAATCACAGGCAATAGTATTACCATGGCATAAAGATGGATTATTTAATCCACTGGGATATTTTCACTGGTATTAATTTCTTAATTTGGTTCATATAATTCCCCAGCCCTCTCTCCCCTAAATATTCTAAAAATGCGACAGAGAGCAACCTGCCAAACAGCACATATAAGAACAGACAACAAGTAGAGGAAACAGAAGGAATACCTTGTACTGCTCCTTGTTTTTTAATGTCCTAAGTACCATGATATGTTATATTTACTAAGGTATACTCTAATGCAGGTCACCTAAGAGATCAATATTTTTCAGAGTGTTTTAAATTGTTTAGAATCTCTGACATAGCTTACATAGCATACAGTAATTTCATTAATTGAATTAATAATCATCTCTGCTGTACATTATTACCTAATTTGCTAATCTTTAATAGATCAAAATGAAAATACCAACAACCTTCTAACTAACTTCTAACAGGATATAAAAAAAGTAAAACATTAAACATGTACAACCAGCATTTATGTGTCCATAGGGTAGATGCTGTATGTCAGATAACTATGAAATTTCTTATTTTGGTGGTGACTATGTAATCCATACAGCGAATAGAGTCTGGAAAACGGCTCATGTCTTCTAAAAATAGCCATATAGGGCTCAATTAATTTGGCAAAGGTGAATCTCTGGTGACACTTGAGACAGAAGTTAGATATGTGGCAACACGGTCAAGTTTGAGGCAACCTAACAAAAGAAATATATTTATATATTAAATGGAAAAGGGACTTCAAAGACAGTCAGTCATAGATGTTTAACATGGTCATGATACAGCAGGAGATCCTAAGGGTCTTTAACATGCTACTTTGGGAACTTATACTCAGATACTTACCAGAATCTCAGGACATTTACTTTTAAGTATCCAGATGTTGAAAGTAAGCATCTAATATGAAAGCTAGGTGCTTTAATGTCACTTAAATTTTTTGGTCCTCTGAAAATCAAAACCTTCAATTCTAATCTTAGACATTCTGAGCTCAGAAAAACTGAACCTACCAATCTGATTGATGAAAGACATGGCAGAAATAAAACAAAAGCCATTTAATAGATTACATGAAGTAATAAAAGAGTAATTGAACAAGGTGAAAAATGGCATCACTTCTGTAGAATATAATATGCACCGAGTGAAAATAGAAATTGTGTTGTTTTTTTAATGATTCCTTGTGTGAGAAGCAGAAGAGAAAAAAGCTATCTTCCTTGAAAAAACAACAGATTTTATTGGACTGATGACGAAATAACATTTTCAATATTTGCTTAAAAATTCAGAAAAAAATTAGCCATGTAACTTTTAAAATTAAATTCACTTCTGATTTGACTAATGGTATATAAATCAGAAACAGTATATACACTAGAATTCAATATAAACAAGAAAATTGAATCAACTGGAATTAAAATTCTGGTCAATGTATTTTATACGGTTTTAATTTGCTCCTCTGCATATTGCTGAGTATCAACTTAAGATCATATATATTTAAGTCAAAGTGGGCACACACAAAATCTTTTGAATAGCAACTAAGATTTAGTTTATTTTTTTAAAGCATTACCTCAAATGCCTGTTAACATTATATAGTACATTAAATAATTCTAAACACTGTAGTCTATCTACTATTTATGTTGAATAATGTAGTGCTTAAATCCCAAGAAAAATTGTTACTCACTTTGTAAGTGCAATAATATTTTTTTACTGCTGTGAGAAACTTATAAACAAAATACATGAGAGAAAAAGAGGACAACCAGACACAAGTGGAAAACAGAAAGCATTGCATAATTTTTCTGACTTTTTTTTTTTTTTTGCCTTCTAGGCTTAATTAAAAAGAAAAAAACTATGTATCAGAAGAAAAATCAAACAAAAATGTTAGTGACACTAAATAGGAAAGGACTATAGGAAGGGAAGAATGAGTCATGAAAAAGAGGGAACTAAAGGATAAATTTAAAAGTACTGAATAATATAGTAAAAGAACACATTAATGTGGTAATGAAACAAGAGCAGCATTTTCTGCAATTTTGGAAATAAATCATAGAATACTTCACTGTAATAGTGGTTTCATTCACTAGTCTGTCTTATATTCATTGCTAAAACTGCCAATTTTTTAATAGGTATTTACCTTCAGACTGAGATACATAACTTTATGTTTACAACACAGGTGTCTGCACCTGTGTATCACTATGTTATTCAGTTATGTAATCACAGATGTCTGGTGCCATTTCACATGCCCAGGGTTGTCTGAGGCTTCAAAATCTGACAGATAGGTTGCAGATTTTATAGCTTAAGTTCCTGATCATTCATATTTGTTCTGTATGTTTTTCAGTGTGAACTTCATCCAATATGTCTTAGAATTCTAGAATCATAGGATAATGGAATCACAGAATTATAGAATGGTTTAGATTGGAAGGGATCTTTAAAGATATCTAGTTCCAACCCCAGTGCCATGGCCAGGGATATCTTTTACTAGATCACATTTTTCAAAGTCCCATCAAACCTGTCCTTGAACACGTCCAGTGATGAGTCAACCACAACTTTTCTGGGTGACCTGTTCCGGTATCTTCCCACACTCATTGTGAAACATTTCCTCCTTGTGTCCAATCTGAACCTACTCTCTTCAGGTTTCAAACCATTTCCCCTTTTCCAAGCACTCCAGGCTTTTGCACAACGTCTCTCTCCAACTTTCTTATAAGCCCCCTTCAAACAGCAGAAGGCCACAGTAAGGTCTCTCTTCTGGAATTTTCTCTTCTCCAGACTGAACATCCCAACTCTCTGAGGCTTTTTTCACAGAAGAGCTCTTCCATCCCTACCATCATTTTCATAGGCACCCTCTGGACCCACTTTGACAGGTTTTTCTTTTGCGGGGGAGCTCCAGAGCTGGATGAAGTACCACAACTGCAGTCTCACAAGAGCAAAGTGAGAAAAGAAGAATCACAAATGGAGATTGCCCATACGTTTGTGCAGGACATTGTACTCGGTCTTGCTGAACTTCATGGGATTCTCGTGGCCCCAGTCCTCAAAGCGGTCAAGACCCTTTCACATGATGTCCCTTTCCTTGAGCAAACCAACTGCATTGATCAGCTTGGTACCATCAGCAAACTTGCTGAGGGTGTGCCCAATCCCACTGTGTCATTCCATTAAGTGGGCTGAATGCATTGGAAGCATTCAACCATTTTGACTAGGCCTCTATTACCACATACAAAACCTTAGTTTAGATGCATTAGTTTAGCTATAATCTTTTATAAATAGCAGAGTCAAATTAGATGCAGAATGTTGGGTTCTGGTTGTGGTTTTCTAAGTTGCTAAGGATGATATGTTGTCAGTGATGTGAAGAAATAGTGAAACATCTTTAACCATTATTTAATCAAAATTCATTGTATTGTTATAAACGAATCAGTCAATTTTATAATTAAACAGAATTTCTTTAATAATCAAAATATAAAATTTGAAAAAGCCACGAGCAAAAGCAGTGCCGAGCCAGGCGATCGGCACTGGGTGAACTGAGTTCGGACATCATCCACTCCGAATCCCTCTAGTTCACAAATGCTGTCTCTCCGGGGTATCTTTTTATACATTTTTGGGCTTTGTTAATCTTTAGCATATTGATGTATTTTCTTGTCCTGCTGCTGCACCTGGTGACAGTTCCTGGAACAAGTAGATGCATATCTTTCATTGCTGGCGATGCATATTATCATATCGCTGGGATAAGTCTCTTGGTGACGCATATCATATATGCATATCGCTGAAAATCCCGGAATACTGAATGCATACAGATTATGCTGGTTGAAATCCACTCAAACAAAAATCCTTTGAAATGCATATTTTGGGGGCAGCTACATGTCCTTGGTATCTTTAATTTCTTTCATCTTAAAAAAATGCTCTAATCTTAATTTTTAGCACAAATTACTTTGCAACATATACTACAGTATTCTTTCCAGTCTTTTTCATTGTTCAGAACTCAGCAAAATTTTAATATTAATCTGAATTAAGTGTCTGCAGTCTACGAGTCATGTAATCCTGTAATCATGTAATGCTTTACATTATATTCTAGTAAATATCTGAATAGACCCAGAAATATCAGGTCTTTTTGATTTTTTTGTGTGTGTTTTAACATCAGCCTCCATTAATCTGCTGATTAGCTATTGTAAGCTTAATTTTTTGAGTAACACGATAAAGCACTGAGATATATGTCTAATCATTCACACAAATTTAATGGTGAAAGACTTAACATATTTTAATTTATATTCCTTGTAAGGACTCTTTAGTTTAAAAAGTAAAGAACTTCTAAAAGAAGGATTTAACATATAAAAAAATCCAACCCTAAAGCATTCATCTTTTCATTTATGAAAAAAGCCTCAAAACTAAACAAAACCAGAATCATAAAAAACAGGTTGAAAACACAACCCCTGTCATTAACAATGGTTTTGTCAATTACTAATATGTAATTAGCCTGGCTGCACAGTTCTGTAATTAGTATAATGATCTATACTACTAAACTTGCCAAACAAACTCCCTCTCCATCATCTGTTACCTCCAATGATTTCCAAAAAAGTTTACATGGCATATTAGTAGGCACATTTTTAACAGCTAAAACCAGTTTTTCATACTTTTCTTCTTTACTGAGTAGTATTTTACATGGAGAGTGTTCAATATCAGATAGAAAAATAGAATGATTAAAAATGTTTAAATAATTTGTATAGTGCCTGTTGTACAAAGAAATAGAGTTGAGTAACACTTTTCTGCTTTTTAGAAGTCTGCTGACATTGAGGTTAATGGGATTTCTTGGCTAAGAGCAGAAGAAAATGGATATAGAAAGATTGCAGGATAGCATTGAATTGTTATGTATTTCAAAAGATTTTCATTGCAATATATAAATCTGGTGAAGTATCCACAAACATTACCACACATATAGCTTAATACTGAAAAAAACAATATCAGACATTGCATTTTCATATAAAACTTTGCTGATGAAGTCTGAATGTGTTTTGCATAAATTTAAAAGCTCAGGCACTTCAATTAAATTTCTAAAAAGGGGGTTGGTTTTGTTTTGAGTAGATTTGTTTTCTTCCATGGAGTCAGCAACACTGAAAGAATCCACACAACTTTTAGAATCATATAATTACAGAACCATGGGTTTGAAAAGACCTCTAAGATTATTTAGTCCATCTGTGAACCTAACACTGCCAGGTCCACCACTAAACTATGTTTCTAAGCACCACATCTCCACCTCTTTTAAATACTTACCGGGATGGTGAGTCAACCACTTCCATGAGCAGCCATTACCTTCCCCAGAGGTCAGACTGACAGGTCTGTTCCCTAGATCCTCCTTTCAGAACTTACTGCAGATGAGTCTCACATTTGCTAACCTCCAGACCACCAGGAGCTCCCTGGTTAACCAGGACTGCTGGTAAATGATGGAAAGTGGCTCGGTGAGCCCTTCCACCAGCTCCATCAGCAACCTTGGGCGGATTCTGTCTGGTCCTCTAGACTCATGTATGTCTTAAAGGTGTAGAAGGTCACTGACCATTTTCCCTTGGATTATGGGGGCTTCCTACTGCTCCCCATTCCTGTCATTGAATTCAGGGGGCTGGCTAACCCAAGAAAAATTGATCTTACTACTAAAGACTGAGGCAAAGAAGAAATTAAGTACCTCTGACTTTTCCTCATCCTCTGTTATTATGCTTCTCACAGCATTCAATAAAAATGGAAATTCTCCTTAACTGTCCTTTTATTGTTAACATACTTAGAGAAAATAATTTTATTGTCTTTTACAGCAGTACTCAGATTGAGTTCGAGTTGAGCTTTGGCTCTTCTAGTTGTATCCTGGCATAGCCTCACCTTATTAGTAGGCCTGAGTGATGTCCCCCTTCTTCCAAAGTTCATAAACTCTCCCTTTTCCCTGAGCTCAAACCAAATTTGTTCAGCCAGACTGGTCTTTCCCACTGGCTCATGTTTTGGCATATAGGGACAGCCTGCTGCTGCTATACTTAGGATCATTTTTATTCTGGTTGATAGATTTAGGAAGAATAGGTATTTATATGTTTTTTTGTAGTTTGGTTTTTTTTTTAGAAGGTGTTGAGCATGCAATTTTACTAGGAGATAAGCATACAGGAGAATGCAGAAATTATACTGCCTTCTGAAATGGTTGGTACTTCTTCACTTTTCCTCATGTATCTATCTTGACACCAATAAATCTGTTGCTAGCTGTTTGGGTTTTTTTTATAGCATTATCCTCACACTTAAATTCTTCACTTTAGGGTAAATGTGATCTGTACATATACAGAAGAGATGGAAAGCTAGATTTTTTTGTTCATGAATAATGCTCTGGACACACACTATATCTGCAGATTAGTAGTAAACTGAAGAAACTTGTTTTACCCTTAAGGCACAATGAAAGAACAATGGAGATGCCTAAATATCATTGACTAGTGTCATTTTAGATTATGAAAGACACACAACAAAAGCCCAGGGCTGGGATTTTTCTGGAGCAGCAGTTCAGGGACAGGTAGGATACCCCAGAGTATCTTAACTGTTACTTTATACTTAGTCCCCTGAATTCCTCTCCTAGACTGTTTGTGGTTTACAGGCAGTAGGTTTCTTGTTTCATTTGAACATCTAAAGTCAAAGGTGACTTAAAAAAATTATGGGTATATTATATTTCTGCTTCCCAACTTGTGGGCCTTGATAACAACTAGCTGTAAACAGGTATAAATGAGTTTTAATGCTCCATTTGGCAACATCTGGCCCTTCAGATGGCTGTATAATATGCTTTCAAATAATCTCCATAGGGCTATTGTTTGAAAGGGAGGTTTACCATGGCCTGATAGCAACTTGTGATTTATGAATTTTTCTGAACAGGATTTACAAGGAAATTGGATATCATTATGAAGCAGCTGTTTTTACCTGGTCTGACCTAGGCCAGAGTGGCTTCAAATAGTTAATGATTCTGTTTGCCTGTCTCAAGTAAATTGCTTGTGAATTACTTTGTGAGGCAAAACTGTTTCAAAATAGACACTGTTGATAGCACACTGCAAGTTGTTAGCATGTTTGCTGACCACAAATCACAGAAGGTGCTTGATATAATTCCTGACTGAACACAAAGTAGTAAATAATAATAATAAAGCTATGAATGACAAAAATCTTTCTTTTTTGTATGCATTTTGTAGGGAAAAATATTATCAGTTTTCATGAGACTACTTTTGAGTATTAGGCTGCTTTATTGTCCAATGTCTAAACAAAAAAATTAATATATAATTACCTCTTCTGATGCAGTAGTCAATAGAAATATAATGAGGGTATTTTTCTTTATGTCAAAGCTTTCATTTCTGACAAGACTGTCATATTTTCCAATATGTAACTTCTATGAGAGAACAACTTCAAATATACAAATTCTAGATTGACACAAAACAAATTGGATTATTTTGTTTCATTTATTCATGTTAGGTTTAACATGAATAATTATTTCTATTATATTTTTTCCAAAATGACATTTAAAATCCTTCTCAATATTTCACTTGTGCATAACCAGAGAGATATACGCAGTTCCTACAAGCCTGTAGAAATTACAGTGCTCTAGTTTTCTAGTCACTGTTGCTATTATGAGAGGGGTGGAACTTGAGATCACCAGGGAATCTCAGAACAGACAATGGATTTCCATGGGAACCCACTGCTTTGCAGCATTATCATTTCTTCAGTTTTTTCTGAATTCTTGAGCTTACATGGATTTATATGATGAATGCTTCCTTGAATTAACATTTGGAAACTAAAATGAAAGCAGGATATTATGAAAGTTCTGTATGTTATATATTTTATATTCACACTGCAGCTTTGGCTGAGTCTGGACTTTCAACTGCAAATTTTTCAGCATTTACTCTCTAAGCCAGAATCTAAATTAAACTGAAACAAAACTGTTGCTTTAATTTAATCTGTTCTCCACTCTATTGTCTAATCAGAACAATGCAGCTTTATGTTGTGTAACAACTGACAAACTTTTTGCCAGGAAAATTTATTGAACACTCTGTTTTCAATACTGGGCCAGAGCCTGGCTCGCCTGATATTATTAGCATGCTTTCCAACAAATCCTGGTGAAACCTTCTGCCACAAACAAAATGAGATATTACTTGTCCCAAATAGTAGGCTCCAAATTCTACTTATTTCATTTTTATGTCTGCAAACCATAGTAAGTTACAATAAGCGAATGAATGGTTTTACTTTCTTCAACCTTTGCCTCATAAAAGTCTAAATTGTGTTATGTGAAAAATTGCTGGAGCTGCCCTAGCTACAGTTGCTGTTAGTGCAAGAGGTGGGAAAAGATTCACATAGAGAATCTAAGGGCTTGAACTAAATCTCTTCAAAAAACAAGTTTTCATCAAGCCCCCAAAAGGTTGCAGTTGAGGCATTGTCTAAAGGACTTAAAGTAAATTAATGTTCAACTAAACATTACTGTCTAAATTTCTAATTGCTACTCTTCTTATAATGTATTGTTTCCTTCACTTAACTTTCCCTCAATCACAGTTATATGTGATTATGCCTTCTCTCTCAAGGCATGTGGGCATCCCTTTACTAGTATTGTCATTTCTGAATAAATACTCAGAATAATAATTTCAAACAGCTTCTTGGATAATTATACTCCTCTTCACAATATACGTGTCATAAGACTCAAAAGCAAAAGCATGCAGCAGAGTCACATGCAAACTCTCATATTTATGCCCAACAAAGTGGTTGCCTTCATCTCTGTTTTTAACAGCTGTCAGGAAGCACTGCTTCAAACTGAATGGTTACCCCCATCCTTTGAGAAGGGCTTCCTTTACTCTTCATTAATTAATTTTTCGAGCCAAAGTTTGTTTCAAGCCAAGGTATTTTTTCTGTCATGGAGAATAGAAAATGGTTTCATTTTATTTTTGTTCTTTTTTTTGTCATATTTCTTAGCAGTTCCTTGCAAAGGAGAAAGAGAACACATTATGGTATGTATNCAAGAGGTGGGAAAAGATTCACATAGAGAATCTAAGGGCTTGAACTAAATCTCTTCAAAAAACAAGTTTTCATCAAGCCCCCAAAAGGTTGCAGTTGAGGCATTGTCTAAAGGACTTAAAGTAAATTAATGTTCAACTAAACATTACTGTCTAAATTTCTAATTGCTACTCTTCTTATAATGTATTGTTTCCTTCACTTAACTTTCCCTCAATCACAGTTATATGTGATTATGCCTTCTCTCTCAAGGCATGTGGGCATCCCTTTACTAGTATTGTCATTTCTGAATAAATACTCAGAATAATAATTTCAAACAGCTTCTTGGATAATTATACTCCTCTTCACAATATACGTGTCATAAGACTCAAAAGCAAAAGCATGCAGCAGAGTCACATGCAAACTCTCATATTTATGCCCAACAAAGTGGTTGCCTTCATCTCTGTTTTTAACAGCTGTCAGGAAGCACTGCTTCAAACTGAATGGTTACCCCCATCCTTTGAGAAGGGCTTCCTTTACTCTTCATTAATTAATTTTTCGAGCCAAAGTTTGTTTCAAGCCAAGGTATTTTTTCTGTCATGGAGAATAGAAAATGGTTTCATTTTATTTTTGTTCTTTTTTTGGTCATATTTCTTAGCAGTTCTTGCAAAGAAGAAAGAGAACACATTATGGTATGTACCATNCTGGAGCACCTCCTCCCCCACCTTCTCCACTGACCTTGCTGTCTCCATGTTGTTTTCCCTCACATATTTTTACCACCTCCTCCTCCTCCTCTGGCTACAAAGAAGTGCGTGCACCCATTGTTTTGATTTCTTCTTAAATATGTTTTCACAGAGGTGTAACTAACATCTCTAATTGGCCCAGGTTTGGCCAGCAGCATGTCCATCATCTTCAGAGCCATCAGAGATTGGCTCTACTGGACAGGGTGAAAAACTTCCAGAACCTTCACACAGGACACACAGGAGCCATCTTTGTGCCCCTCCCTACCCACTAGCAAAAACTGGGCGAAGTAAAACCTCCACAGCCATTCTACTTTTTTAACTTTGCTTCAGAAGGTGGGCAGTACAGACTATAAAAACCAATTGAATGCAACTAAGTTTTCAAAATGGCAGGCAAATAAATGTGAACAATAGCTTACAAAGATATGGAACGAAGAGAACATAAAAGAAAATTCTTTTTTGTCTCCATTTCTGTGATTTCCTAAAGACCATTTGGGCTGTATAAAGCCTCCTTTATCTCAAACAGAGATAATGCATTGTTACCATAACATCACAAATACACTTTGATAATATTTTTTCTCTTATTGTTCAAAATTACATTATTTCCATTTATTTAATCTAAAATCACACATCATCACTGAAGAGGTTTTCAATTTTTTTGAGTAATTGCACTTTTTAAACTGTGTATTTTTACATCTTCAATGTTATTTCCATACTACTTTAAAATAATAGTTCATATTCTGTCTATGTTCTAAAATATGAGGAATAAAATAGCATACTGTTAAAGAAGAGTAATTTACACATACAAATTTTGTCACTATTTTTAACTGAAAGTGTTTCAAAAGTAAAAGAAGCCATTTTTGGCCTTTAGTGAGAAAATATTTTCAGCAAAAAAGATAGAAACATCCATTTGCAATGAGCTTCCTTGCAGGACAATACAGAACCCTCCACCTCGTGCATCAATGACAGCCAAGACAGTCACTGATCTGTCCATCTCAGTCACAGCTCTGCTTTGAAAGTACAGTGTCAATAAGTCTTGTCCAAAGTTTAATTATCACACTCTTGTCCAGTGTCTGTGTCTTTTTCTATTTGTACTTGATTTTGAGTTGATAGAAATGTAAGAAAACGTGTTATAGATGAATGTGTAGTCCAAATAATTTATTCAAAGTCAGTCCCTCATTTTTCATTTATTTTGTCCCTCTTCAAGTGTGATTTTAAAATACTTCCAGCCTAGAGTTTGGTTGGTTGGCTGGTTTCAGAGAAACTGGGCAGAGTGAAAAGCAATATGTTTAAATAAACAGTGTTTTGATTACTTGGAAATTCTTAAACTCTACCATTTCCATATCATCCACAAAATTATGTGCAATATTCAGTAGCTATGGGTAAAATAAATTTACCTATTTTCAGATACAAAGGCAGAATTATATAAATAATTTGATTTTGGGACATTAGATGTCATTGTTTGTTGCAGAATTTTTTCAGACACATTTAGATGTTGGATGATACAGATGATAATAACAGGATATTTGTTACAAATAAGTTTATGATTGTGGCAATTCTCTAAGAAAGAGTCTTTGTGATATTTTACCTAAGTCAGGGATTTCCACTGACAAAAGTAAAGCAAGGAATAGTTTTTACAAAGACAATATTTCAAGTTAATTTAAAAATTTCGTATGAGATCTACAAGGAAGAAGGTGTTCTTAATGATGAAAAACAGTCAACTTTTAAATTGGTGTTTGAACAAGACATTTATTATCACAGAACATATACATTCTTTTCTGTATGCTTTGTTTTAAACTAAAAAATGAGCTAAATTCAACAGAATGAGTAGTACAAAAAATTATTAGTGTAATAATGTATGCAAAATTATTGCCTTAAGTACACACTATAAGTCTAAACATTTTATTGCTCAATTAAACAAATTTGTAATTAACCTTAAGTTGATTGTGGTCAGAGATAATGAATGCAATGGTTTCTAAAGGAAAAAACTCAACAAAATTTAATCAGTGCTTAGATGTTCAAAGTATTAATAAGATCTTATGAAACAATTGGAAGTACTAAAATGCTATCAGTCTTATTATTTCTGAACCTTTTAATATATGCATATATTATGAATATTCAATATCACAAAATATCACATTGTGCGTTGGTAAAGGTAGGATATTTGACACATGTCACATATCTGGTGCTGTCACATAACTGCATAAAATCAGGATGTAAAATTACAAAGCATTGAGTTGTCAGTTTATTTTTTTGTTCATTTTGATTTTGCTTTTTAACTGTCAATAATTTAGTCTTTTACTGGGTCATTGGCAATTAAGAGACACGTTCTATCAACTTTCATTTTAGGAATGCTAGACTGTCAAGAAAAAGAGTACACAATGTCTTTTTTATCAAAAAGCAGGTTTTTTGCCTACTGAGCCAAATTGTCCATCTGCTTGTACCTTGAATTAATTCAGAATCCTTTGTTTATGAAAACACAAGCTGTTGCTACTGGAAGTGTGGCATTGTCACATACTTTTCATTTCAACTTCACTGAAGATTCAAGCAGAAGGAAAAGGTTAAAAGGGTTAAAATGGCTAAATTTCTTCATCATTATCTCTGTAATAATTATTAACACAGATCTCTATAAGTTGTAAATGTAGATAAGTAAATGATGCAGGACAATATAAATCATGCATATGAAATTTTGCTTCCCAGGGGAATATAGAAGATAAAACCTGAAAAGGCACTGTGGTGAAGCAATAGATTCCTTCTTCTATTGCCATTGTATACATTAATATTCCATTTTTTGCAGTGTTATTCTGAATGCAATTTATTGAATGTCATACAAACAGGAATTGCCTCTTCTACATATCTCAAAATCTTATTTGGATTTGCAGAGTGGGAAGGTTGGCCTAGTGATACCTAGGATGCAACAATCTTAAATTGCTCTTTCTATCATCATTCCGTCAGTTATGACACTTAAGCCTCCCTGTGCCTCCCCATAGATTTTAATGCCTCATAAATATTAGCATGTATCCAGACCTTTTAATCAAAATACTTTCATTAAGATTGCAAAATCTATTATTTGATTATTTGATTAAAGAAGGAAGGTCAACTAAGTACAATGACAAGAGTTTCAAAAGTGATGAAGATATTTTCCTTCTTTATTTCTTAGCTTCAGAAATCTTGAGGTGCTTTTTAAAGACTTCATTCAAGCTTAGCATTAGACTGTGTAATATTTTTCACATAGGCACTGCATATTTGTCATAACTTCCTTTTACTACATCCCGATGTTATGTCAGTTTTTGCAGCTCCCTCCACCCTGTTTATAATATGATTCATTCTCAGTCAGCCCAGAGAGTTATGAAAAACAGGAGACAGAGAGGTTTTAGGGATAGTATTAATCTTGATTTTTCGTGCTATGTCTCTTGATAAAATCTTGATCGAGATCCTGCTGCATTTGGATACAACGAGAAATTAATGGTTTCAGCCTAATGTCAGTACTCTGCAACAAACTGGAGCTACTACACTCCAGGAATATCTTATGAGAAGCACTGGCAATGAATTACAGCAGAAAGAAGGTCTTGACAAGACTCTAAAAGAGGAGCTTCAGTGCTGACATTATCCTCACAAAAAACAGAGGGGGAACAGATTAGAAGTCACAAGAAACATCACTCACTTTTGAAGGGGGACTCTAGTATAAACAGTCTTAAAAGTAAGGAAAAAACAGTGCTAGAGTTTATCAGACTGAATTCTAGTAGACTAAAAGTCTAGAGCAAAGGTTTACCCATCTTGGGCCATCAGAGAGCACAGGTGGGTTCTCCCAAATTGTGCCTCTTATCTACAAGTGCATATTGTGACCTGTATATCTTACCTATCTGTCTTAAGGCAGAATCATTTGCCTCTGGAATGTTCCCTCCCATTGTTTAACACATAGAGCTTAGATCAGTATCTCAGTCTAAGCACTTGTGGCCAAAATTTGGCAAAATCAAGAAATTTTGGGGTAAAACTTAGGGAGCAGGATAAAAAATTTCTTTGTTTTTTGTATTCCTTACTTTTTTATTTCCTTCTCTTTCTTCTGTTTTTTTTTTTTTTTTTTTTAATCAGAAACAAATAGTGTGAGGATACTTAAATATTAAAAACAAGGATAAGCCAAATTAATTCTTTAACATGTCACTGAATTTATATCTATTTCCCTCAAATACTTATTGAAAGGTGGGATTGCAATTTTTTAATGTTTTTTAAGACTTCACTGCTTTACAATTTGTTTTTAAGGTTTTATCTTCAGCTAAAAATTCATTTTATAGTAAGCATATTTTCACATTTTATTATAATTAAAAAAAACTATAAAAAGTTTAAAAATGGCTATAAAAGTGATGGGTTTAGCATTCTGATTCACTAGGACTTATTAGCCAGTCTTTGATAAGGTGTCACTTACATATACGTACGTGAATTTTGGTTACCCAGGAGCACAAGTAGATGCACTTTGTGCTTGTCCACAACATGATTAAACACACCATTTTTTTTCTCATGAGTTACTTTTTTCATTTCAAATACAATATATATTATAATATATTCTTATAAAATACTCAGTATACCCTTAGTCTATATCTGTAATAGTTGGGGTGTGTGTCCTTAAATCTTCTAGGAAACAGATTATACGATATCTTGCCATATATTTTTCTTATCTAGCCCTTTAAATTGATCACACTGGCCCAAGAAAAGCATTCTACATATCTTGTAGTGCTATTCTGCCTGTAAGGACTAGTGGAGCATGCAGTTTCCCTTCTTTTTGCCTGGAGAACATTTTAAATTTTTGTCTAATCAAATGCTGTGTGAGCACATTTTGAAGTGTAGGCAAAATTGAGCTCATTGACCTCATTTCAAGTACATTAAGATACAGCATTGATGACCAAGGAAGTTGCTGTCTGCACTGGTTTGTAGATTGTCTGCTATTCAGACGTGTAAATATCAATTGCAGAACATGAAATAAAGTTTTTAGTTATTTTTGGTTTTAATTTTGCCAATGCAAGGCAATACACAAATAACCCCAAAACAGCTGTATTAGCTTTGTGAAGAAATTTTTTAATCATGAAATGTTAGTCTGGAATACTATCTCCAAGATTCAGCCTTTAATAGAGGAGACAGCTATGACTTATGTAAAAATGTTATGGTAATTGGAATGTTAATAGCTGCATTCCAAGGGCACGAAATTACAATTAATGGGCTTTTTACTACTCTTTTACTACATTTTAATGAAAAAAAAATATTTATGAAAACAGAGTAAAATTAAATATGTTTCTGAAATACGTTCAATAATTTAAACTTGCATTTAACATATGAATTTAAAAGGCATTTAGGAAAAATCCAATTACAACAATAAGAATCTAGAAATTATTTACCTATCTTTCATAGTGAAATAAAGAATTTTCTGTCAGTATACAAAAAGTATTATAAAATATATTTCTTGAGCAGAAAACCTCCAACTGCAAATTCTGCCTTTCACTAAACTAAGTGGAGACCGTGGAATCATTTGACCAGATTAATATATCTTAAGTAGAGGTTCTTGTATTTGGACTTTTTACCTAAGTAATTTAAGCCAGCTTTTCCACAGATAATTCTGAGTTGCATGAATGTAAATTCTGAATATTCATTTGAGACAACTATATATATGTTAGTCTGTGCACTCATTAAAGCAGTGATGCTGAAAACAATATAATTAAAGAGAACATTTTAGCTCACATATTGATCTAGCCTTCTTTGGATGTTGTCATATTCAAGTGCTGGATTGTGCTGCTTAAATATCAAAGGATTTTGTGGGCATTTTCTTGTCACCATGATTTTGTGTCTACTAGTGGTTTGTTTGTTGTTTTTTTTCTTTTTATAAGACAGTCTGAATTGGAGGCGTTTCTTCAGGAAACAAACAACCCTATGAGTTGACCATCTTCCTTTGAACTGAATAAATGGTCAAAGCTAGGCAAGTTAAATAGAAACAGATTGGGACAATAGCATGTATTGCAACAGAAAATCTTATTAGACCATCTCTTTGCTCTTCTTCACACTTAAGTGAAAGAGAGAATCATTAAGAACATCAGTGTGTCACATTTTAGAAATTTTGCAAGTACAATGAATTACAATAAAATGTAATTGAAAAATACAGTTTTTACTGTATAATTGCATATTAAATGTATCTATTTTTAAGTGTTAAATAATGATTAAATATTTGAATAAGTATTTATATAATTATTAAACATTAATCTATTGTTCTATTGAATATTAAATAAAAATTATTGGACCTATTATATATATGTCATAGATTATTTATAACTACGTATGATATATATAATTTATAAATTAAATTATATGAAAGGAGATTGCCTGGGGATGCACTAGTTTATACTGGCTTTATTTTGCTTTGGAGATTTTTAGCTTGGCAATTTTTTTTTCTGTATTAAACTGTTTTTATTTCAACCCATGACTTTTCTCCCTTTTACCCTTCTGATTCTCTCCTCCATTTCATAGGATTGGGGGTGAGCGAGCAGCTGTGTGGTGCTTAGCTGATGACCACGGTTAAGCCAAAACACCAATATATCCTCAAGACACTTTCCAGTAAAAGCATTATCAGAAAGAAATTACCAAGGAAGTTTTGGACTGTAAAAACTGAAAACTCTTTTTCCTCCAGGGGAAAAATTAAATAATCAGTACGTGAATTGTCCATCACCATATGTGTTATCTTACTGCTTCCACAATACATTTTCTTTGGGGAGTTGCATATCTTAAGTTGCTAAACCTTTTTTACAATATAATTACTGACTCAAATGCAGCCCAAAATGGTACTGAATAGCTATCATCTCACACCTCTTCAATAACACATGTGAAACAAGTAAGACTAATCATTACCATCTTTTCACTGGAAGTCTTTCCCTATAAATTTCCATCATACACATTAGGAACTGTAAATATGCTTACCCTGCCTATCTTATTGAAATATTTGAGATTTTTCAGTCTGATTTTTAGATGGAAGCACAACTTAATTCACCTTAATGAGTAGAATGGTTTTGATTTAATGATGGGGGAAAAAAAACAGTGAAAGCTGAGAAAGAAAATGTCAATGAGTCTGAAATAATTTTGGTTCAGTACAGTGTGGATGTTTATGATTAGAAGTGCTTTTTGATTCTTCAGCCCTTCTCAGGAAATGTCAGCCATGTAGGATTAATGTTTGGGTTTATGCAGAAAATAAATTACTTTTAGCTTTTCCATTGGAAAATCAAAATTAAATATGGTAACATATTTCTAGACTATTATACACCTTAATTTGCCTATAAAACAACTTTTTGCACATGTTAAAGAGCAGACTTCCTTTACATAGTGTAAAAATACCATAAGGTTTTCACTGTAGACATGGATGGATACAGCTGCAGTGCTACATACAGAGTCAATGAAATCTCTTCATCCAACTATGCTACTTCAAAGCTGTCCACATATACATGTATCTTTGGTTATCAAAGACATTCTTTGCCATCTAAGACACAAAACCCACATCATTTGTACTAATCTATTTTCAGGGAGATGAATTATCTCCAAATATTTGAGTTCCCATATGCTTAGTAGAGATTTACTGAATAGCATTGAAGGAAATTAGAGAGAAATGCTTGTCAGTGGTTTGATACAGCACGTGTGCCATGAATTTTCTGTCAGTATCCAAAATGTACTATAAAATGCATTTCTTGAGCAGAAAACCTTCAACTGACACAGGTCATGTGTCAGGATAGCTGGAGGTAGTGTGACCCCTACACTGCTGCTGCAGCCATACAGGGCACCCAACAGAAATGGAACTTCTGCGGGTGAGAAATGTGAGAGCTGTAAGAGATGTTGCGAAGTACTGATTTGTTATCATTGCTTTACTAACTTTAATAAAATACATAGGTTACATCAAACAAGGCCTTACTAATTCTTTAACATACATTTTCCATTCTATACCTATACTGACTTATCCACTGTCCCAAATGTTGTGGAAACATTTGAACTGCAATGTATTTCTGGGCAGAAGGTGCTAAAGAACTTCAGAGCCATGAATCAGCTGTCAGGTTTCAGTGCCATAGTTGCTTCTGTGAAAAATTGGGGTCTCACAAGGCTCTCCCTTGTGGTAAGGTTCACCTCATTTTGTAGCCTCCACAGGTTAAAAGTTTCATGTTTTTTAACTATGTGGAAATTTTGACACATGAATTATCAAAAGAAAAATCAGATATATCCCAAGTATTAATATACGACTGAATTCAGGACCAAGGACTATTATTTTACAAAACATAATTTAGCATGATTTTAGTTTCCACAATGTATCTGAAGCATCGTGTGGGCCTGGCAGGTATGACATGGGACTTTAAGGAGACTTGAACAGCTACAAAGTGACAGCTGAAGTAGAATATTACAGATTAATATAAATGTTGATTGGGAGGGACTTCTAGAGGCCATCAAGTCCAACACTAATATTAAAGTACAACTATTCCAAAACTGAATGAAAGCAGACACAACTTGTCTGGGTATTCTAGATTAGTTTTGGGATTTTTTTCTCTCATGTCCAGTTTGAATGTCTTAGACATAGTTTGTCACAATTATTTCTTATATTGTGTCTGACTGGAAAATAGATAATTCTTCATCCTGCATGAAGGAGTCGACAGTCATTGAAGCCCATTGCTCACTATTCACAGCACCAGCTCCATTTACTGGACCCTGAACTTCTTTTCCAAGTGAAGAGCTGCAGGTACTAGAGCATTTTTCCTACTGCCAACAACTTTAACTTTCTCTTTTTTTGGGAGCTTTTCCTTTCCTATGGTCCTTAGATAGCCTTGGCCATGCTAGCTCATCTGCAGGTAGTGGATGACAGGACTTCCTTCTGCAGGTTCTCTGTGAAGATCCTTCCAATCTCTTAGTTATCATTCTACATGAAGCAAAGGCCATATATGCCTTTCTGCATTTCACCTCATCTAACTTGGGTGAATTATATCCCAAGATTTTTGGATCATATTATACTAAAACTTTCAGTATAATATTCAGATTATAACACCTTCTTTTACAAAATTTTCAATGTCTTTTTTTCTACTGAGATTCCCAAATGCAAACTTTTCCTTTTAATCATGCACCAAAATCATATAACACTTCAGCCAGATGTTTTTCTCCTAAGAATAAGAGTGTTTATTGTTAGTAATGAAAACACCATGCTGAGGCCTAGGCTTCAAGATAAAAATTATGAGAAATTGAGACTCATTTCCATATACAGCAAGAGGGTTCCAAAAGCAATTATAACCCCCAAGATAGTTTTATATTTGTGTTTGGTTTTGTGTCTGTGGCAACATTTTGTGTCATTGGTCAACACCTTCATCTTTTCCATTTTTCCTGTGTAGCAGTAGGTACTGAATTAGGCTTTCTATGAGCAAGACAAAGCATTGCAATGACTATTCTGAAACTTGAAAATATTAGCTTGATGCCTCAGGGACATCATGTTGATCTAGGTCTCATTGGTTTCAGGACTGCCAACAATCTAGCAGGTTTGTGAATGCTAGCCAGCAACAACAGTGAATTCTGCCAGGTAATGTGACAAGTCAAGTTGTATTTTTGTAAGGAGCCTTGGTTCCTAACTAAGATTTAGGAACTCTACAGTTCCCTATCAAACTGCCTAAAAAATTATGAATGTTTGTGACCTTGATCTAAATTACTCTGAAACATGAGGGTGTTTTCTTACGGTTTTGGGTTGGCTTGTGTTTTTGTTAGTTTCGTTGTTGTTACTTGGGTTTCTTTTTCATTTTGTGTTCTGTCTTTGGTTTACTGCAGTGATTATCTGAAACAGAAAACAAAACAACTCCCTCTGTGTTGATCCTATGTCCTATTTATATTGTTCTAGATTATCTCTATGACATTCGGATTTTTTCCAGCTTGAGGGGAGAAAGAAGGACACTGTGTATTCCAATATTCTGAATGATATTTTAGTTATGTTCACAGTCATGTAAGTCAATGGTTGAGAAATGCCTTTTCCAAAACATTGAGATCCAGAATACGATGTCCTAACACAGATACTAATATCTTTGCTTGTTTCTAGACAGCTGTTTTTGGTAAACATTAAATCTTGTGTATGTCTTTGTCTAATTAAAAGATGTTACAGGTATTGATAAGGAAGTGGATGCATCCTTCAGAACTGATTAATTACTTGATTTTTTTGTTCTTCTTGTCACAATGAGTGAAGATTTATGTAGACATGTGACTATCTTGTGCCACTTTTTTACTCTGACAAGGTAGAAAATTACTTTTGCTATATTGAGTTCAGTTTTCATGCTTGATGGATTGGACTTTTCCAATGGAAGCTATATCTGGTTTTGATCTTCTCAAGGTAAAAGAATCAGACTCTTTGCCCTTGAGAAAGATTATCAGTACAACAAAGCCTTTCTACATTAACTAGAAACTGAAGCAGGACTTTGTCAGAAAGCACTCAAATGTTCATTAGTTGATGCAAAGGTGGGGAAGAGAAATAAAAACTTCTATAATGAGCAGAAAAAATAACGAGTTAGTGCCATGGCTGAGCTTTCAGAATAGAAGAACATCGCTGTCTGCTTGACCGCCTGGCTGGTCAGCCGGCAACGAGATGCATGCCCTGGCAGCGGGATCGCTTGTGTCCTTTTAATCCGATGTGAGCTCCTGTGCTCTGACAGGAGCTGTTTGCCTCAAGACCCCAGCTAGGGCTGACAGCAGACAGTGGTAACAGTAGCAAGCACGGCGGAGGCAAAGGTGGAGAGAGCGGCTCTTTGGTTGAAGTAGCTCAAGTCCTTTATTCCCTGCCCCGAAGGACAAGAGAACCAAGCAGTAACCAGGGGGAAGGGCAACAAAAGAGCCAGGAGTGACAGTTGCAGGGGGTTTTTAAGGGAAACAAAAAGGGGAGGGTCCAGCAGGGAAGGTCCAATAGGGAATGATTACATAACCACAAATGTCCAATGAAAAGAAACAGGGGGAGGAGTACATTTGGACAAACCAATGGTGATACAGAGAACGCAGAACTTTCCAGAAACTAATACATATTTAAACAACTTCATACATATGGAAATAACTAGGAGGGGAAAGGGGTGTAACGGAAACATTAATTGACAACTTAAATGGCAAGAAATGTGGGGAATTCCCCAGCGTCGCTTTCTCCCTCCCCCTCAGGCTCACTGTCCTGAGGGAAAAAGTCAACTCAACTGACTTCATTAATTTTGATAGAGAAGGCAGGCTGGGCCACAGAAGAATGATACTAAATGAAAATAGTTTTCTAAATTATGTATAATATGAAAATAAAAACAGAATAAAAATACATTTTGAAATCAAAAGAAATAAATACACAATTAAACTAAATATTGAGGTAGTAGAAAAGAGAATTTTCTCTACAAAAATAATGAAAACATACATTTGATAAATGCAGGTTGAAAAACAAATGCAAATTCTAAGTCAAGCACATTTAAAAATAAATGAAAAGGTGGCTCATTCATTCATATTCTGAAGCAATTTACAACTAATCTTATAAAAAGAAATAACTAGAGGGCCTAGGGAACTACAGATTAGTTAATTTTGCAGTTATACTAATTACTGTTTTCTCTATAAATAGATGAATGACAAAGAGGAAGGACAGGACACCTTATCATATATTTACTTTTTGTACCCTCTCTGTTGCAGTGGTATTTGAATGCAGTCTCTGGTTCATACCTAATCTGTAAAGCAGACTATATGCCATTGTTTTTTTTCTTTTCTGTCTTGACATTCATTGAAGTCCCTGATAAAGAACTAAAGAAGAAAAATGAGTATCCAAAGAGAAAGAAGTTCACTAAACTAACTGACAAAAAGCCACCAAAATACTATTAACGACTGCAATGATTGGAAAATCCCCATGAGAAAGGAGATATGTTTCCCTTAGAGATAAGCGATAGCAGTATCAAAGTGCCTTGCTGAAATAAATGAATTAGAAAAAGTGTGAATCTATTCCACGTAAAATTGCAAATAGCAATGAAAATAAGAAATACTGTTACCTGTGATAACAGTAATCAAAAAGATTAGGAAAATTCAGAAGTTATTCTGTTTGTTTTGATGGAAGATTTGATTCTAAGACCATATAATTACTTTTAATCTTTTTTAAAAGGGAACAAAAATTGACTGAAACTGATAGTATCAGGATGCATGAATGGAACAGTGATCCCATAGAGATGCCTTCTTGATGTCCTAGGTGATATCAGCAAGTTTTAGTGCTGTATTATGAACAGAAATGAGATCTCCGTGTTGAAGTTCAGCATGATTTATAATCTCCCTGTAGTGCTATTTTAATCTTCTCATTATTAGTTGTGTAATTACTGTCTCTTGAGAAAGCATTTTGTCTGTATAAATCTAGGCTTCTTTCCTCCAAAAAATTTCCTACTGCTTACTTTATGGATATCAATTCTTGTTCCTTAAGTTTACCAATATTTTGGTTTTGTCTTTTTTAGTAGGATCATATTTAGATTTTTGTTGCCTAAAATAACTAATTATTTTAGGTCTATCCTTGCTCAGTATGTAAATGTTATTTTGTACCTGATATGTTATATCATTCTGTTCAGGTTTTCATTTATTTTCTCAAGATATTTTTAATGGAAATAGTAGCATCAGGACAAAAATTATGCTAGAAGCTACATGTGTTTTATAATGATGGTATAATTTTTTATTATTATTTTTGGTGGTAGGCTATATCATCTTCCTTTAGATTGCCATCCTTAACTTCTAATGAAATCATGACTGTGGTGCAACTTGCATGTATAGAAAAATCTACTTAATTCAAAATAATTTAAAGTTAAAAATGCTGAACTAAGTCATAGGTAGTTTGAACTTTGTGATTATTAAAAAAGAAAAAATAAAAGTAAACTGATTTTCAAGGTTTAACTTTTTTTTCTCTATTTCAAGACTTTTTTCTTGGTTCAATCAGAACTGATGTCACAGATCTATATGATGCATGTACATTTTTAATGAAAAGCATTTAAGATACAAAGAGAAATTCAATAAAAAGAATTGACCTATGAAATGACAAGTCAAATGCTCAAAAAGGATGCAAAGATGTTTCTTCTCTCACTATGGAATTGTATTTTTTTGGTGATATTTAATATTCTGCTTTGGATTTCTCAAGTCAACTCCATCTTCTACATGTGAGAACCTCCCAGACACATGGTATCTTCCATGAGTTCTACATCTCTAGAGCTCCAGTGATGCGTATTCATATTTTGTGCAGAGAAAATTCTATTGTACTTCATCATACAATCAGTTAACTTGGAATTTTGATCTAAAGGATAGAATAAACAGTTCAATACAATCAGAACCGCAAATCTGGTAAAGTAACATCGAGTGTAGACAAATGTAGGTCAGTATTGGACTGAACTAAAGCTATTTAATTCAGTTAAGAAAAAAAATTGCTATTTTTCACATTTGTCTAGGCATGAATGAAAATATTTTAGTCATCCAAGTGTATAATAATAATAATAGTAAAGATTCATGGTCCTCCTCTGGACTTGCTCCAACAGTCTATGTCCTTCTTGTGCTGGGGACTTAAGAGCTGTTCAATACTCCAGGTAGGGTCATGACTCATATCAGTTCATGCCATCATCTACCTTCATTTTAATAATACGAGAGTGTTTCGAACAGGCAAAGAACTCTAGTGGCTTTTGTGCTATTATAGTTAACTCCAAGTTTATTAAAAAATTCAAATAGTCCTAGACACCTAAGTTTAAGATGAATAAAGATCCACCAATGGTATTGAAAAGATTTCTGTTGGCCATTGTGGGAAATCATGTGAATAGCTAAATTCCCACTTGGTTGCCCAAAGGTAATAATCTGGTGCCTTTTAAAATACCCTGATGTAATCCAGCCAAACACAGCTGAATGTTGCATCTCTCATCCTCTCTTAGTTATAAATGGATATCTCAATGCATCACCAGCCAGACCCTCTGCTGTCTGTGACTGAATCTGAATTTTCCCCTCATTACCAAAATTTTCATGCCATGGTATTTCTGTATATTAAACACAGTTTTGACAGGGTTGCTCTGTAGTTTTTGATTATTATAGGTGTTCTGTCTGGAATACCTAGGGGCTTTCATGAGGTAAGTGTACCACATGGGGTGGAGATCTCAATCTATTTGAGCCCAAAGGAAGGGGCAGCTGACATCATCCTGCAGTCATCTTCCTACAGTTATACCTTCCTTCAAAGGAGAAATTCAAGTCCAATAATTAATTTTGCTGTGTCTCTGCGCCAAGATTATATACATAGTACACAATTTGAGTTCATATATACATATTTTGAAATTAAAACCTGTAGGCAAATACTTAAAAAATTTATGCTTTGAACTTCCATCTCGCATGTTAAAGCCTATATATGTGTGGCTCTCATAGGCATTAGTTCAGATTGCTTTTATGAAAAATAAATATATAATCTCTCTTTCTTAATTGTCATCATCAACAATAACAAAATGCTGTGACATTACAAAAGAGATATGCATTCTAATCTCTAACTCAGATTTTTCTAGCACAGCATCACAATCTTCAACTTCTTTCTGAATCCCACAAAATGAAAGGTGACAAAACATTTGTTTCAGAGCTGTAAAAATATCCCAGAGTCATGAGTTCTCTGGGGTGAAACATCCATTATTCTATGGATGCTTTTGTATAATCTTTTCAATTAAATTCTGTCTAAGCACTCTTTAAACCTCCCAGACTGAAAAGATTTTCTTCTCCTTTACAGGTAACAAATGTACTGTGGATGATTAGTCAAAATGACAGTAGAAACTAAGTAGAATTATTTGGGATTTTTCTTTTCTTTTTTTTTCTTTTTACTTGTTTATGTTTCTTGATGTTATAAATGTCATGTCAAGACTTACTGCTGAGACGAATTGCACATTAAATTACTTCTGCACCACATGCCACTCACACAATAGCAAAACATCAGCAGTCATCTTTACTTAGGAAGATTTTTGACATCCACCTTAAGCTAAATTCTTTGTGCAAAAATTTTGTTTTTGCAACTATTAATGATTCTCTTTTTTTTTTATTTCAAGATTAAAAAAGACCTGCTGATATTCTATTTTAATTTACTTTCTCTTCTCCATTACAATTCTTTTTTCTTTTATTTAATTCCTGCCAAGTAGTCAGTCACAACCTTAATGGAACTTTATACATGTCATTTATTTTGTTTGTTAGGATTTCAGCATTCATGCCACTTTAATATTCATAATCCTGTCCCCAGGATACTAGTCACATCTCTCCTTGATTGTTTTGGAGAGGTGAGCGTCTGTCCATGCAACCATGATAACCATCTTGCATAGGATGTTAACAGGTTTGCTTGCAGATATTTTAATCTGCATTGATAATTCCACTCCCTTCAAGAAGGATGAAAGATTAAATAACACTTTTTGCTGATTTTTATTTTTGATGGAAAAGGGTCTAATTTTAGAACTTTGTGGAGATGAGATTCAATTAGTCTTGTCAAGAGCTTTGAAAGTAATGGGATAGATTTTGAGGGTTAAGTTGTGCTGTGCCAATATACATCATCACAGTTACAACTGTGGAATCATTATACCTCCGTATGCACACTGCTTCTCCATATTCACTGTAATGCTCACTGAACAGCTGCTAGCCTTGTAACATCTATTACACTTCTGAAGGAAGTTGGAAACACTAAGTGTTCCTTAAACACTTTCTGAAGTGTTGGAAACTAAGTAATTTCCCTGTTATTGCTTAGAGATCACGTTTCACATATTATAGTTTTATTTCCCTCTGTCAAATTCATGTTACCAGGCAGGGATCCTAAATTTGTACAATTACAACTTGCTTCCTTAACAATTTTAATATAAATGCATTTGGGATTAAGAGTGGTGATGACCTCTACCATAGTTACCATTACAGCTAAAAGAAGTGAGGGTTTCCACGTGGTGGATTGGGCTTGTTGATGTATGTGTCCAATTTGGTTCATTCCAGTGATGATTTCTTCCACAAGAAGGATAAGCAGTCCTTTAATTTTAACTTGATCTTCAGTGAAGATGTGTTGGCATTGTTCCCAATATCATTCCTGAAAAAGTAAAATAATACAAGTCTCATCAGGTTTTGGCCAGACTGATTCCCCATTTAATAAGAAGGAAAAATCCACCATGCACCAACTCTATGTTTTGTACCATTGCCATCAGTAGATTCCGAAGCAAGTGGTCCGTGAGTTTTAGTTAGAGTCATAGTCAAGTTCTGATTTTTGGTAAATTTACCATAACAGGTTTTCCTGACTGTAATGCTGTGTCATATTTCTCTTCAACGGAAGGTGGAACACATGATTCAGGTTTTGCAAAGAATACTTGGTAGGCCCATACCAACTATTTATTTGGTGAAGTACTCTGGAAAGTCAATCATCCTACTGGGTCATGTGCGGCTTAAGGCTCTTTTTCAATAAGTAATTAGCCCTTTCCCTAATTACATTTTTCTGAAGGTAATATGGGGTGTGGAATACACACTGAATTCCTTCCTGTTCGACCCATTCGTGTACCTCCTTATATGAGAAATGTTTGTATGGTATTAAGAGTAAATGGACTTGAGAACCATGATCAGCCTTTTGACATTTACTTGCCATGAGGTGCCCAGAGATTATTTCCACACCTGCGAGGATGTATCAGTATTTTGCAGAGGGTCTGAGTGACCTGATGTTGGAGGTTGAGAGGT
>VZTX01001309.1:0-45423 GCA_013400915.1 Pardalotus punctatus | reverse complement strand
GGGGACAGGGACACCGTGCTCTGGCAGCACCTTGGCCCCAGCTGCTCAGGAAGACAAGCGTTTCTACCTTATGATGTCTCTGATATTGAAGCTGGGGTCACACCACGTGTCCAGGGTCTGCAACAGCTTGCTCTGCAGCTCAGGATAATCTCCCACATAATCTTCCACCAAATTAGCTTTATCCTGGAGCAGTAGTGGGGTACACATCTAGGAGAAGAAATTACATTGAAAGCACTGTGCCCTGCCTTTGACTCCCATGGAGCATGGGAGCAGGTCCCAACCTGTCCAACCCACCAGTGCTGCCTACAAGAGTGCTGTGACATTTGCAACACAAGCACGAGCAAAGCTTCAATGCAGCACAGTACTGATCTCTGCCTTAGGGATGAACACAGCCAGGATTTGTTCCACTGGTGGCTGCAGCCAGAAAAACCAGGCAGCAGGTGTAATGGGGTCTGACAAAACACACTCTGTGCCTAACCTTGACGTAAAGGTACATCGACAACACAACCCCATACTTCTTGGAAATGGGGCAAAGCCTCAGATGAAAGGCAGAAGGACTTGGAGGGCTCTGATGGATCTCCTGCTCAACAAAAGGTGGATCTGATGACAGAGGAACCTGCAGAGGAAATGACTCACCTTCTCTACATCTTGATCTGGCTGTAATTTCAGCTTAATACTTAGTATGGCTGCCTAGAAAACATGAAAAACAGTTGTGCATTTAGAAGAACCCTAGAGTGGATAAATGGGCATTATTCCAAAGTGAAGTAAAAATTCTGTTATACACATTTTTAATGTATTAATTATTTCTGTTACAGTCAAGCACAAATCCTGCAAACATTTGGCCACTTTCATTCCACAAATGTGGAGGAACACTCCTGGCAGAGCTGCGTATCCTGAGTAGCAACAGCTCCTGGAGCAAAAATTAAAGATCAATTTGTTGTGTAGAAAGAGAGAAAGTGAAGTACTTGGACAAAGCGAGCTGGGGTGGATATTTCCTATCAATGTCATGGTAAAAATCACCTGACCCACCACACCTTTCTGAGCTAACTTTATCAGTCTCACTGTGACTTTGAAGTTTCCTGAAATAGTTGCATTTTGTAAAAGCAGCTCAAGATGTTAAACACCCTAAAATCAAAAGGTTACAGTTTCTCCAATTCCTGAGTCACTCCACACCCACGAAAGTGTCAAGGTCACGACAGGCAGCGAGATGGGAAGAACTGTATTTTCCCTTTTGTGAGATCTCCAAATCTTTGATAAGCCAAGATCTGCCATATTCACAAACTGCCTCCAAACCAGGACCTTCTGCAGCCAGGAGCCTGCTGGGATGAACTGCAGGAACTCAGGCACAGAAGAGCTGGTCAGCCACTGCCTGTCCCATCCCAGCTGTGGACTACAGAAATGGGTGAAGCTCTGTGCTTGGGAGGCACAGGCATTAATCAGGATTTCCAGGAGGCAATAGTGTCTCATTTCTGTAGTGTGTGAGAACACTTGGATCTCAAATCCAGAACAAGCACTTCATGGGTGGCTTTAACACAGTGCCTCGTGCCAGTAACTGGGGCAGTGAGGGCAAGGAGCCTTGGAGCACCTGTGTTAGTGCTGCACTGGGAACCAGGAATGAGGAGATTGGACATGGGGTGTCCTTCGAACCACTTAGCTGAGTCAGGCTGCATTTTCCCAAAGGGCTGTAAGCAGTGCTGAAAACACATCTGTGACCCTGCCAGAGCATGTGTGCAACACTGGCCAGCAACGGGATGGAACCCACTGAACTCACAAAAGCCTGTTTATCCAGATGAGGATAAAACCAGTTTGGTAGGGCTCGGAGGAAAAGCTCTTCTCTTCCATAGGTTTTCCCACTCTTGGTGATTGATTTTGATTTGAGAGAAAGACCAGGAAAATTATGCATTTGTCAAAATAGATACATTTCAGAACTGTGTTATTTGTTGGAATATAAAATCATAAAATGGTTTGGGTTGGAAAAGGCCTTTAAGGCCCACTTAGTTCCAACCACCTTGCAGTGAGCAGGGATATCTTCAGCTGGATCAGGTTGAACAGAGCTGCTGTCCGGCCTGACTTGGAATGTTTCCAGGGATGGGGCAGCCACAGCTTCTCTAGGCAACCTGTGCCAGGACCNTCGAACCACTTAGCTGAGTCAGGCTGCATTTTCCCAAAGGGCTGTAAGCAGTGCTGAAAACACATCTGTGACCCTGCCAGAGCATGTGTGCAACACTGGCCAGCAACGGGATGGAACCCACTGAACTCACAAAAGCCTGTTTATCCAGATGAGGATAAAACCAGTTTGGTAGGGCTCGGAGGAAAAGCTCTTCTCTTCCATAGGTTTTCCCACTCTTGGTGATTGATTTTGATTTGAGAGAAAGACCAGGAAAATTATGCATTTGTCAAAATAGATGCATTTCAGAACTGTGTTATTTGTTGGAATATAAAATCATAAAATGGTTTGGGTTGGAAAAGGCCTTTAAGGCCCACTTAGTTCCAACCACCTTGCAGTGAGCAGGGATATCTTCAGCTGGATCAGGTTGAACAGAGCTGCTGTCCGGCCTGACTTGGAATGTTTCCAGGGATGGGGCAGCCACAGCTTCTCTAGGCAACCTGTGCCAGGACCTCACCACCCTCATTGTGAAAAAATCTCTTATATCTAATCTAAATCTCCCCTCTATTAATTTAAAACCAACACCCCTTGTCCTACCACTCCAGGCCCTGCTAAAATGTTTGTCCCCATCTTTCTTATAGACCCCATAACACATGAAGAAAATGCAGTAACAAATGTGCATTTCCCCAGGGAAAGAGAACCCCCACCATTACATGTCACCTGCATGAAACCTTTGGAAAAATTTAACCAGAAAAATAACTCAAGGCGGGGCAGGCATATGCATCAAAATCCATTTTCTGTGCTCACTCGAGTGACACCTGAACTCACCCCATCACTGGCAGCACACGTTCTGCAGAGCCAGACATGCACCCCAGCACCCACCCCAGGCACCTCACAGCTCATCCCTGCTCACAGCAGAAGCACTGGATTACGTTACTTTCTGGGGAATTCATGCCTGAATTTCACCCACTGTGCACAAAAGCAGAGAATCAACACGCGTCACGCAAGTTCAACCGCTCAATCCTACTGAGCAGTGGGAAAACATCAGTATTTTCTGTTTGTTTTGGTTTGGGTTTGGTTTCAGGGAAGTTTGGGTGGTTTACGGTTTTTTTTAACACTGCTTCATCGAAAGTTCATCCTCAAAACAGAAATCAAGAGAATTTCAAGTGACAAAAAGAGGAATCACCATGAACACAGAGACAGAACAGAAAGGCTTATGAGCATTGCTCAGCCCAGCAAAACCTCAGCCAAACCAATCTCTTCCTCCAGACTTTATAACTACTCAACAAGTTAGAGGCAAAGAGCTGCTTCTTTTCTCTCACATTACCAGCTTCACATCACAAAGTTCAAGTTGAGTTATTATTCTCAAGTTGAAAGCTGCTACTTCTGGTGTAGACCTGAAGAAGGGGTTTAGGTATCCAAAGCTTTGGCAGGTGGTTTTGTTTTCCTCCCACCTCCTCAGTTTGCTGAATTAAAAGAAATCATTAAAAAAAAAAAAAAAAGAAGAAAGAAAAAAGAAAAAAAGATTTGCAACTCTCAAAGCCTTGTTTCACCACTTGATCTCATTAGTACCTTCTATTGTAGCCTTAGTTTTAACTGCAACATCCAACAGTTCCCTAATGGCTTTTTAATGCTCTGATTAACCTAATTGCAGCACTGTTATCTACATGGCAGAGGTTTATCTCCAGCTCTATTAACTGCACAGGTGACTTAATCAGATGAACATGCGCGGTGTCAGATTGGGTTTTCCTCTTTTCCTGCTTGGATATTCCACCCTGTCCCAAAGGGTGTAGAACAACAGCTGCTCATTTGTCCAAAAAAAAAGGGGGAGTCCTCCCCTGCCCTCCCCAGGGCTGGCAGACTCAGCTCCAGCACACCAGGGCAGGAGGACAGAGGAACTCCGGTCACACAGAGATTCACGGAACCATCACCATTGGAAAAGACCGCTAAGGTCACCAAATCCAACCACCAACCAAGCACCACCTCAGTGTTCATGGCCAAACCATATCCCCAAGTGCCACATCCACGGTTTTTTGGACATTTCCAGGGATGGTAACTCCATTGCTCTGGGCAGCCTGGTCCAGTGCTTTACATGAGCTGGTTTTTAACAGCGATTTAAATCCTCCAGCTCAAGCAGGTAACAGAGCAGCCAGAGCAATGGTGCTGCTGGCAGAGCCTTCCCACAGCAGGGAACACTCATGGAGCAGCTGAGCAGGTGAGGACACATGGACAAGGACACACTCCTTGTTCATGCCTGAAGCTACACATGGAAGGAGAAGTATGACCTGGGCCCTAGGAACAGGCACCAGGCTGGATCAGGGTGCAGCTCCAGGGGCTGGCGGCTGAGGACAGCAGAGATAACATCAGCCTGTTTACAATGGGAATCGTAACAGAAGAGATATGAGTAACTGTAATAAAGATGAAAGTGCTTGGCAGCTGTGTCTGTGGTCTCAACTTCGAGCTATTTTAAGATTTTGTTTTGTTATTATCGTGTTTTGAATTGTTTCACTCCACAAACAAGTTTTACACAAAAAGACCCTATTTTTAACAATCTGTTTACAGCTGATAAGATCTCCAGCAAAGCAACACCTCATTCGCAGGCTCATTTTAACTTAGAAAACAAACACTTTAATGAGGCCGAGCAGGCTGTAACTGAAAGGGTGAGAACCCCCCTCCCCACCCAGAGCCAGCATTCCCCATCTGCAGAGCTGGGCTGGAAGGTGAGCCAAGGAAGCTGGAATCTGGCAATCCCGTTCCTCCAACTGCAGATCCTCAGGCTGGATCAGCAGGCAACACAAATCCTGAACAGCAGGTACACCACCCACCCCCCTACACTTCAGCTGATCAGCAAGAGCCAAAACCCGAGGTGGGATACAGAACATGGGGAAGCTCTGGGGAATGCTGAGATACTGACAGCTTATCGGGGTCTACTCACCCCCTCAAACTCCAAAGAGAATGCTGTTGTCATGGCTGGTGGTGCAAGGAGCCTTTGCACAAAAATACATTTAATCCACATGGAGTTTCTAGCATGATCTAATAACAGCAATAACTAGCATTATTGCTGCACATAACAGTGTTCAACCTGTACTAAACCCCCTGATGACAACAAACCTGGGGGAGGCCAGTCCCTCTCTTGCCTTGAACCCCCAAGTGTACACAGGAGAGGGATGGGATGAATCCACTGCTTTGTGCAGGAAAAAAGCTGATGGCCATTGCCTGCTCCAAATCCTGTCCAAGCTCCAGAGTCTCCTCATCCTTGGGGAGCTTTGGGCTGTTCTTTGACTTAATGATGGTGAAAGCAAAAATCCTCTCTGGGAATTTTGTACTATTTCTGTCTCCCAAGGATAAACACATAAAATATAGCAGAGGGCTGGTTGAGGCTGGGGAAGAGTTCAAAGCTGGGCAACACTAGATCGAATTTTACCTAACCCATGTGTAGGTGCATTGACCAAAGGATGGGGGCAGTTTCCCAAACCTGACATGTTCAGGCCCAGCCATGAGCACCAGAACACTCCCGTAGTCACGCGAATGCAAACCCAAAGGTATGGGAAAGCGGGGAGTGTTTTGGAGCGAACACAGCCCAGACACCCTGCACCAATACCTGCTCCTCTCGGCTTGTTTTGAATGCAATTGGCTCCGTCTCATCGAAAAATGACTATTCTTTCCACATACAGTACGAGGTGCAGGAAGCCGCACGAGATCTTATCTGCAAGGGCATGTGCACTTGGGTGGTGTCTGCACTGACAATTTCAGCAATTTTCCCACGGTGGGGTTCGCATCAGAGGAACAGCCTCGCGCAGGAGAAATGTTTGGAGTGCTGAGGCAGGACAGACACGAGTGGTTTCTGATGACTCCTGCACTTCGCTGTGCTGCAAGCAAGCTGGGACAGCACAAACGCAAATATGTCTGTGCCTGACTTAGTGCATTATTTCTGAACACACAGTTAAGGAATTTCTGAAAACCCAAAGAATAAACCAAACAAGAGGAGACTTTGCAGAGGAGGAACCAATGTCAATTCCAAGAAAATCACACTGATCAAAGCCTGGATAACGGCAGAAATAATTGAGTAAAAGGCACACCAGGTATTAATCATTGGGCACATCTGTTTTGTGTTTTGGAATCACTCATTTCAAACTTGTGGCTAATCAGCTTTGCTGAGCTCTCAGAGTGCATCACTGCACAGTGGATGACATCAGGTTCAATGGTTGATTGCTTCCTGTTCAAAGAGCACTCCATACACACAGCTGGCTGTGGGAAGGTCTGCAGAAACCAGGGAAACATGACATTCCTCAGGCCCACACTCAAGAGACCAGGAAGGAGTGAGACCATCAACATGGAGCAGTGACAGGTTATTCCCAGCTAAAGAATTTGAGGGAGAGACGTACAAGTCCAGGTTGGAAGATGCACAGGTGAGGGGAAGAGGGACCTGAAGCCAGCCCCCTCTGATTTGTGTCCCCCAGGTCACTCAGCAGTTTTAGATGGGGTCATTCTCTGAGGTTCCCAAGGCTCAGGTGTGCTCAGGGCACCCACCCCCAGCAGATGCAGACTCTGCTGCACGTCCCCAGGGCTGTCCCCGAGCACCTGGAAATGCTGGCAGCAGGAGAACTCGACCATCTCTTTTACGACTTCCCAGCAATGCTCAAGCTCCTTCCCCAGCATTTCCCAGGCACAGCCCAGGGCAGAGGTGGCTCTGGAGCCTGGGCAGGGCAGCAGTGGCCCGTGGCCCATGGGCTGGCTCCCTCTGCTCCGGAGGGGCATCGCCTGGCAGGCAATGGGCCACTAAAGCTGTCCTTCATCAGCAGGGGAAGTTCAGAGGAAAAAGGGGCTGATACTAAAACATCATCATCTTTACACAAGAAACAAGTGCTGTAACATATTCCTTGGGCTTCTTATCCAATACGATTCTTGATTTAAAAGAAAAAAGGAAATTCAAGTGCACACACTTTTAAATACTCTAAGAGCTGAACAAGCTTTTGTATAATTAAGGTGGTGAATGGAGATAAGAATCAATATCAGAGACATTTTCCCTGGCCTGAGAACAGCTCAGAAAAAGCCAGAGTGAAGAAATCCAAAATCTGATTATCCATTAATGTGCTCAGTCAATGCTAACACTGATCTCTACTGACAGATCTGCAAAGATACACCGTGTGTACTCCAGCACCACGTATGACACAGGGCTACAAACACAGATATCCCTGACTCTGTTCAAAACATCCTGCACTGAAACTGAAGGTCGTGGTGGGGACTGAACTATTCTTTTTACACTTTTGAGTATTTTTACAATTTGAGTGTTCCTTTAAATTTAACTCTGGTCAATCACCCTTTCTATCATATCTGTATCTTATCTGTGACAAAAACTTGTAGTTCTGTGTCTACACAGCTTTTTCTTTGGGTACTCCAACATATTTTATACCAAACTTTAACTGAACTTTACCAGATAACCCACATTATCTTAATTGAAAGAGCAAACATCAACCAAATTTCATATTTGAACCATCATTTCTTCTAGAAATTGATGGATGAAACATTAGAATTAAAAATACACTCTGCTTTTGAAAACAGAGAAATTTGAATGGACAGCAACTGAAAATCCTGTTAAAAATAAATTACTACTGGCTTCATCCAATATTGTCGTATAAGAACCAAAGTGATGAAAGGGAGAGAAACTGCAAATCACCAACACAGAGAGGCTGGAGTGGGAGGTCTCTCAGGCCCAAGAATATTTCTGGTTGTCAGAGGCTAAAAAGATTATTTATTGTTTCCTTCCTAAACCCAGCTCCACTGCCACCTGTTCAGAATTTACTATAAAGCTGTTAAACAAGACGAGAACTTTGATGCTGACTGTGAAAACAAGTTTCACTGTATCTGACCCGAGCAGCACTCACTGCTGATCCACGAGCAAAGGAATTTGATTTTTTTCTTTAAGCACAGCTATCTTTTTACCTTTATAAGCTGTTTAAAAAATGTAAATAAAATAACTCAGTGGACAATAGAGGGCATTCATCCCCCAGAAAGACAGCCGCCACCCTTAGACATGAAATATCGCAGCACATTAAGTCATGAGACCCCGCTAATCAAAGCTGACAGGGCCCTGAATGTGATTTCTGCTGAGACTTAGCGATATCATGGGGCACTGAAGCATGCACAGCCTGCCAGACTGCCCCTGTTCATGTGACAATGGCTTTTATTCCCCAAAGGGGCCTGCGAGTGACAAGAGTCCCCTTTGTCTGCGGGCTCCCGCATTCGCAGTGCAAGAGAGGTTCATTCAAGCAGCCCCAGACACTCTTTGAAAGGCTGAAGTGTAACATAAGATGACCATGAAACACTAGCTTGCCTTCTGCCTACCCCTCATTCTTCTCCAGCACAGCCTGGCCTATTCAGGGCCTCTCGCAACTCCGCTCGCGCTGCATTACCCCGGTCTGCTGAATCCCGGCATTGTCCGGCGGCACCAGCGTCCTTCCCACACCAAAACTCAGTGTCCTTCCCACACCAAAACTCGATGTCCTTCCCACACCAAAACCCAGTGTCCTTCCCACACCAAAACTCAGTGTCCTTCCCACACCAAAACTCGGTGTCCTTCCCACACCAAAACTCAGCGCCCTTCCCACACCAAAACTCAGTGTCCTTCCCACACCAAAACCCCCATTGCCCTTCCCACACCAAATCCATCCAGAGTCCTTCCACTGGCACCCAGCACCCTTCCCACACCAGAACACCCAGCATCCTTCATACACACACCAAATCCACCCACTGCCCTTCCCACACCAAATCCACCAGCATCCATTGCCCTTCCCACAGCAAATCCACCAGCACCCACTGCCCTTCCCACACCAAATCCACCAGCACCCATTGCCCTTCCCACACCAAATCCACCAGCACCCACTGCCCTTCCCACACCAAATCCACCAGCACCCATTGCCCTTCCCACACCAAATCCACCAGCACCCACTGCCCTTCCCACAGCACACCCATCCAGAGACCTCCCCAGGCTGCATTCATCCAGGGCCCTTCCCACACCACGTCCTCTAGCACCGAGCACCCTTCCCACAGGGTTTCCCAGCAGCCTTCCCCACAGCAGACCCCGGCACCCAGCGCCCTTCCCAAAGCGCACCCACCCAGCGGCACGGCCGGGCTCTACACCGCTGGCACGGAGCCATGGCTGGCTTCGGAGGGATTCTGGGAACGGGACAAGGCTGCTGTGTTTCACTGGGACTCCCAGAGTGGGAATGCTCAATCCTACCATCTCCCCATGCTGTGGGGGCCACGACGAGCAGAGCTGGGAGCCCTCGCCCTGCTCAAAGCTCTCGTTGCTCCTCCAGCAGCTGCACGCTCCAGTCATGAAAGATGAAAGCCCAGACAGTGCAGACACCTCAAAACCCCACTTACCCATCCCTGCTTTCCCCAGCTCCCAGGATGTGCCCATTTCCTTGCAGCCAGGAGCACCAGTGCCGTTCCCTGGCACCCTGCAGGCGCCTCCTCAGCACAGCCCGTGCTGCTAAACCCGAACCCAGGCACCTCCACCTGTCCCCGGCCCGGCCGGTGCTGGGGCCTCTCCTGTGCCCTGTCCAGCGCTGCCCTGAGCCCCAGCTCAGCCTCACACCAGCACCACCAAACCCAGCCATAAGCAAGGGCCAGAGGTGCTTCAAAAACAAACAACTGCCACGGCCATCCCCAGGGAGATCTGCGATCTCATCTGCCAAAGGAAACTTTCTCCAAAACCTCCATGAGGGAAAGGAGCTTCAACTCTCAGGGCAGAGGACATTCATGGTTTGCACACCACAGACAACAGGAATAACCTGCTCTAGAATAAATCACAGAATCCCAGACTGGTTTGGGTTGGAAGGGACATTAAAGCCCATCCAGTTCCAGCCCCAGCCATGGCAAGGACACCTTCCACTGTCCCAGGCTGCTCCAAGTCCCATCAAACTGGCCTCAGACACTTCCAGGGATCCAGGGGCAGCCACAGCTTCTCTGGGCACCCTGTGTCAGGGCCTCACCACTCTCACAGGGAATAATTTCTTCCCAATATCCCATCTAAATTTCTCCTCTTTTAGTTTAAAATAGTTGCCCTTGTCCTATCACTATATGCCCATGAAAAATGTTATCTCCCTTTTTTTATAAGCCCCTTTAAGTCCTGAATTGTAAAATGCCTGGTGTTTTATTGCAAATACAGCAAGAAAATAAATAATCACAGCCAGGATTTGTACAGATTTCTGTCCTTTCAGGTAAGAGACTGAAGAGCCAAAATTCCTACATGTCAATCTGCTTTCACTGCCCCCGCTGAGAGATGGGGAAGAGCAGGACAGACGGACACCCAGAGCCACTGCAACACTCAGAGCCCCAGCTCCAGGTTGTTTGGAGTTAGTCTGGTTTAGGTTTGTTCAGTCCCCAAGGGCAGTAAAAGACTTCCTGTTATTTTTGAAGATAATTCTATTCATCCTTCTGGTAACAAAACAAAGCTAGAAGAAAGCTATGGCTGAGAGTGAGAAGCTGTTGAGGTTTCCTGTTCTTCACACTGGGAATGAGCAGTAAATGAGCTCTGCTGTGAAAGAAAAAACAGAACAAAAATTCCACCAAAAAAATCTAGAGCCTTCCAAAACTGGATCTAGAAACAACTGTATTTCTAATGAAAATAACAAATATATTTGGAGCCATGAACCTAAAAATCCCACTTGAATATAGTCAAATAAGATATTTCTGTTACAACTGTCAGATACTCACATTCAAAAACTTTTTGAGCACAAGAGTAAGTCTCAAGCAGCTACCTGGGAATTTCAAATCAAATACAAAATTTCTTTGTTTCACTATTGAAATAAATCAACAAGAATGGGATTCCAGGATCTCACTTGGGAATTCAGCTTTACTGAAGAACAGGATTTTAAGAATGCTATTTTGAGTTTTTACTTCTGCTAAACAAGATCAAGTTGTTCTACACCATCCAAATGAACCATGCTCCTGGGAGAAAAACAAACCCTTTTGCCTTTAAAAAAGAAAGATGATAGAATGGTTGGGAGGGACCTTCAAGACCATCCATTTCCACCCCCTGCCATGGGCAGTGATTCCTTCCACTATCTCAATCTGCTCCAAGCCCTGTCCAACCTGGCCTGGAACAATTGCAAGGATGGGGCACCCACTCCAGAGATGCTGCAGTGCTGTAGAACAGGGTAAAACACACAGATCCTGGGTCTGGTGAACTCCTGCCTGCGTCAACCACCCAGACACAAACACAGGAGGTGTTACACATTCGGAATATGAGCCTCAGTGGTGAAGAGGCCTCAAAACTCCTCCAACTGAGACCTGAGCTTGGGGCAATCATGCAGGACCAGTGAGGTTTTCCAAGCCCTCTGGCTGCAGGTGGGCTGGAGATAGCACAGCAGGTCTATGACCAAGGACTAAGATCTCTTTTTGCTTGCTAAGGACAAGGAAAACAAAAAAGAACACAACTACCCCCTTAAATTCTCCAAATTAAAGCCTATTAAGTGTTACTTTCAAAGGTCAGCAAACGAGTGGAGGGAGGGTTCCCTGGCATTCTGTCCTCAGCCAGCAGAAAAGCGGAGGTTGAGCCCAGCCTGCTCCTGTACATGGGAAGCGCACGTTAAGCTGCAGCATTCACAGCGTGCAGCTGCTGGGATGAAACAGAATTCACATTGAAACGCATCCAAAAAAAAGGACACAGACATTCACAGAGAGCTGGGAAGGTAAATTTATTTGAAAGACATGACCCACCTCTTTGTAATCGCCCTGGAGATAAAGATGACTGACATGTTCAAGCAAATAGTTCCGGTCCGCTGTGTGGAGCTGGTAAATGCTAATCAGGGGGTCAAGCAGATTAGCTGGGCACTGGGAGAGCAATCCGAGCACACGGGCCTGCAGCTTCTTCAGCTTGGTGCCAGACTTCAAAAAACAACCAAAAAAAATCAAACATAGGTTTGGTAAAGATGGCTGCAATTCAACAGCGGTTGAAAATGCAGCTTGTTTAAACAGAGTAAGCGAATTCCTTTGGAAGGGATTCTCCGATTTCCCCAGAGAGTCTGCAAGCAGAAACCAGAACAATATGATACACATTTTTTTCACAGCATCCAGTTTAAGAACATGAAATGTTTGTGGGATAATTCTGGAGAAGGGATAGGGCCTTGTACAAAAGTAAAACCTGAAACTGGAAAAATGCTCTCTGTGCTAACAGAGCTCTTCAGAAATTCTCCCCTCTAGTTCCCAGCAGAAAATCTTTGAATCCAGCAACTCCCCTCCAGGGAGATCTCACCTATCAGGCATAAGAATTCCATTTTCATTCCCACGCTTGCTGCTGGGTGCATGAAGGGTAGGAAAAGCAAAAGCACCATCAAAAGATGCACAGACACAGGTATTAATCCTTGTGCTCCCACGTGATCTTTCATTCATGACACAGGAGTTTCAGTGCCAGTAGCACTTCGCTGCACTTTGCAGATCCTGAAATGGCAGAGCTCAACATCTAACCAGAGCCATTTGGGAAAATGGGAAAGGAAGCAACACAAATATAAAAGTATCCTGCAGTTCAGAGCCAAAAGCTCACAGAAAAAAGAAAATCTCACTGGTCAGAATATCTGAAGGCAGAAGGAATGGTAAACATTAGGACATATAATCTGATGACCCAGCTTTACAGAACTAATCATTCAGCTGCTGAAAAGGCAGGCTGTTCCCATTTTCTGCATTTCCACCATATGGCAGGAATTAAGCAATCCTACAGTAACTGGCTTCTATTTGCAGAGCTGGAAGAACACAGAGAGCAGATTTCTGCAACTGGGTTTATCCTGACAGCAGGGATGTGGGCTCCAGTGGGAGAGCCTCCAGCCTGGAAAGGCTGCAAGAGCAACTCTTGATCAAAGCGGTTTGATCCGGAAAGATGGAAATCCAAGCTCTGGAGGGGAAACAGCTCTGGCAGCACAGCTTCCAGTATGATTTCATTTTCAGGCCAGCATGCCACAGATAACAACATCTCACTGTGAGTTTCACACCTTGTCACACTCTGTATAAGGCTATGGCGAACATGCTGGACTTCGGAATAAAGTGAAACTGGAGATACTTGAGGAACTTTTTAATCAATTGCTCTCTCCTCTCTCCCAGCTCTCTTGCTTTCTCTTTTTCTAACCTGTGGGACAGCAGGATGCTCTTTTATCCAAAGCTGCAGCTCCGTGGTGATGCAATACCCCAGGGAATGCCCTTTCCCCTTCCAATTACTGCTGCTCTCCAGCATGGCCAGGAGTCCTGCCAAAGGGTCCTCCAGTCTGGCAAAGCCCCGCCTGATTTCTTCCTTGAGCTGCCGAGATACAAAACCACATTGTCATGTACAAAAAGATTAGTGAATCCTCCCTTCCCCCAGCTGAACACAAAGCTTTATTTTTTTTAATTTAATCTATTCAGAGAGGTAACTGTTGCTATTCAGCCACCATCCGCGCCTCCAGTGACTTTTCATGTCATTACAGATTCCTTCATGGCTCACTGCACCTCAAACCCAATGGGAAAAGCAGCAATTGTCCACACTAATTATCCCATAAAGACAGAGAAGTTGTTCTGTGGGGCAGACAAAGGGGCTTGGGATTTGGGGGAAGGGGAGAAAAGAAGTGAGCTGGAGAGAGGGGTGTTATTGGGAAAATGGCAATATTGAAGGTAGAGAACTGGGCTCAAAAACCTGGTTCTCTTCTAGGATACCTACAAAGAGTAGTACAAGAACCCCTCCTCATTGCTGCATCACAAACTTGCATATTTGACCTTATCCCCACTTCAGCCACAATGCTCCTCACCATAATTGGAATATCTGTGAGTCTCAAAATGTTTTCAGTTTTACACTCAAGATCAAAGTGAATGAAATATCTGAGTTCAAGTTCTGTCTGACTGCCATCCTCCAAAATCTGTGCTCCCTCCCCCAAACTTCCCTGAGCACCTTCTGCCCCTGTGGGCTCTGCACACCTCCATGAGCCTAAAGGCCTCACAAAGGGGCTCAGAACATGGGAAAACTCCACGCCATAAATCTTAGGAATCCCAGGGTGATGTGTTTAGAAATGTGAAGGAATTGGACCCGCACTTTGTGAATGTTAATAGGCTACTTACTCCCCATCTGGTAGAAGTGATAAATTAGCAGTACTGAGCAATATCTCTATAATGTTTACATTAGAAGTAGTTTCCAGGGAGCTGGGAGGGTTGGCTGGGTGAGGAAGTGGCATCCCCAGTACCCACACAGGACCTCTCACTGCATGGTACATCACCAGCGTGGAGCAGGGCAAAAGCAGAGACAGAAAACAAGAAATCATTGAGAGCAGCTGCTCTCTTTCTTTTCTGGCTAAAAAGCCAAATCCAAAAGATGCTCATTCCTGCAGCAGCCAGCACTTGTAATTTACTGGATTTCATGGCCCCATTCCAGTGGAAACAATATAAAGTTTGAAGAACGGCATGGAAAACAAAATAAAATCTACAGAAAATTTGCCAATGAATTTGTTCTTTTTTTATTCATTGACAACTTTTACTGGAAGACAGTAATTTTCCAGAGTGTTTTTCATATCTGGAAAACCCACAGAACCTATCATTTATGACAGAAACAGTTTCTTTCTCACTAGACTATCAAAGGCAGTATGAAAAAGCTGATGAGTAACAGAGATGTGACTTTAGATAAGAGATTCCCCCTGTAAGTCATTTTCCCTGCGGCAAGAGTCTGCGATGTTAAACACAGGGCTCCAACTTCACTGGGAGATGCAGCAGTAGGCAAAGCCGAGCTCTTATCCAACCACAAACATCCAATACAACAGCCAAAGGAAAAAAAAGCAACGTGCCAACTCCACTGCACTCTTTGGAAGTGGCTTTTTTCCCCCAAAGCCCCACTTCAGCACATTTGGAGCTTCCACCACCCCCCCAGCTCCTCCTTGGGCTGGAATCGGAGCCTGAGCTTTGGCAAGATGGTCCAGCAGACACCAGGTCCTGCTGGCACAGGCAGAGCAGCTCCCAGCACTGCCACAATCACCAGCAGCACAGGCTGTGCTCATCCACACTGACTCTGGCCTTCGGACCGGTTCAACTGTGCTGAGCTGGGAAAAAGCCTCCTTCCAAACCTCCCAGCAAGCCTTCAGCTATGGCATGTATATTCTGGGGGAAAGGCAAAGAACAAAAAGGGCATGAGACACCTAAATCAGAGAGGAAAGAGTGCTGTGCTGCCTGGCTTGTCCCTCTGCCAGAGAAGGATTCCTCTCAAACGTGTAATTGCCATTTCCATTTCAATTGATTCCCATGGCAGGGAATGCTCCTTGGGGGATTTCTACAGCCTGACAGATCATGGGAAGAGGAAAATGTTGCTGATGCTCAAACTATACACTCCTTTATTCAGCTTTGGTCCCCTATTTCCAGTCTCACAGCTCCAGGCAGTCTGCTGATGCTTCCTGGTTATTCCAAAACTGTCATTCCTACATAGGAAATGACCATTTCTTATACCCATGTTCCAGAACTGGGGCCACGCCTTGGCAGACACCCTCCTGCCCACAATCACTGATTTGACAAGAAGGGGCTGATTTACCCCAGCCATAGACAATATTGACCTGCAGGCACACACAGCAAGAGGCAAAGGAGCTCCTGCCACTTGCCTGGCAGTGGAGCAGGCTGAGCTGTATTTAAGTCAACTGCCCTCAGTTATTTGGACTGGACACTTGGGTGGCAGCAGCAGCACAATCCACCTGAGCTGCACACAGAGGGCAGGGCAGCCCAGCCCCTCAAAACGGAGTCTACACTTCTGTGGGTGCACAGCTCCAGGCATGGATCAGCCTGTCACGCTGGCAGTGTGACGAGCATGTGTCAGAACCCACCGGGACATTCCTGCTGTGCCTCCCCACAGCAGCTGGTCCCACCACAGGCCCTCTCATGGCTCCAGAAGGGCTTTCCTTGGGGGTCAGAAATGCACCCTTCAGGCTGAGAAACACCTCCTGCCCAGCACACAGCCTGGAGGGGGGACACACCTGCAAACCCCACAGGGGACCTGCAAACACCAGGTGCCACCGGGGTGACCAACAGAAGAAAGACATGGAGCTGTAGGAATGAATCTAAAGGAGGCCACTAAGGTGATCTGAGGTCTGGAGCCCCTCTGCTCTGGAGCCAGGCTGGGAGAGCTGGGGGTGCTCACCTGGAGAGGAGAAGGATCCAGGGAGAGCTCAGAGCCCCTGCCAGGGCCTGAAGGGGCTCCAGGAGAGCTGGAGAGGGACTGGGGACAAGGGATGGAGGGACAGGACACAGGGAATGGCTTCCCACTGCCAGAGGGCAGGGATGGATGGGATCTTGGGAAGGACTTGTTCCCTGGGCGGGTGGGCAGGCCCTGGCCCAGGGTGCCCAGAGCAGCTGTGGCTGCCCCTGGATCCCTGGCAGTGCCCAAGGCCAGGCTGGACAGGGCTTGGAGCAGCCTGGGACAGTGGGAGGTGTCCCTGCCATGGCAGAGGGTGGCACTGGATGGGCTTTAAGGCCCTTTCCAACCTAAACCAGTCTGGGATTCCATGACCATTCCAGAAACACACTGAATACGCACAGTTACAAGTGTGACTCCTGGGGATGGTCCAGCTTCTCCACCCCCAGCAGGATCACCACAGTGCTCTCTGCCAAAGGACACCTCCATGGGAGGCTTTTTATTTCCCAGAGTCTTTTTCTTCCCAATCCACATACAGATAGCAGGGTACCCAGTGAAGAGATTTTGTTGATTACTCTTTCCTACTGTTGTTTTATGGGATTAACTGCCTGCCAGACCTAAAGGATAATATTTTTTTTCCTCTAGCTCTAACAAAACTTGATGGAAAGCTCAAGTTCAGAGTTGCTGAGGTCAAGTCTCCGCCAGCGAGTGACCATTTGGAAAGGTACCTCTCACACTGGGTTTCCAGTTGTTTTTTCCAGCTGGCAACCACAGCCTAGCAGTAATGGAAAGTCTAAGAGCAGCAGACAAGGACAATGACTAACACTCCAGACACCCAGGATGGAGCACGTACACCAGGTCCTCAGCCATGCTGGCCACTCCCCACAGGACACGTTCCATGTGGTTACGTGGGAGCTGCAGGGTTCTGGATCTTCTACAAAAGGAACCATCTCAGTCATGAACCTACCTGAACAGCAGAATTAAACATGGAAAACTCACCACTCAGCTGATGCATCTACTGTTTTTGTTATTTTTCAAGCTCCCAAATTTAGATGGAATATATTTTACTGCCTATGAGAAATCTCCATGTAGATCCCATAGGTTGCTGTATAAAAATATAGCACTAATTTTAGACAGCAGTGTGAAATTGCATTCACCACTCTAAAAGGCAAAACTGAACCAAATCAGAAAAAAAACCCAAAACCCCTTCAAATATGAATGTTTTGATATATCCACTTGGCAAAAAGCACTTCTTTACTGACTTCAACTTTGATTTTTTTCAGCTACTAGAAATATTCTTCCCCTTCCCACCAAGATCCTCCATTTATTGGACAAAAAAAAAGTGTTTAAAACAAAACAAAAGCAACTTTGATTTTCTTTCATTCTGTAACTCAGCCCTGGAAACTCCAGCTCTTTACTAGGAGCCCCCGAGCTGCTCCCCATCACACAAAGCTACCTTTTCTTTTCACTTATAGCTGCAAACGCAGAGGCTCTTCCCCTGAGTGCTGGAATGAAAGCAGCCGTGAAGGATTGCGGGTCTGACCTGGGTGTCCTGTGCCTGGACATGCTCTGCATCCAGAGGAACTGCTGCATGCAGGGGCTCAGCCTTACCTTCCCCAGTTCATGCTTTGTCCAGAGAAGTTGAAGGGTTTCCAGCAGTAGGAGTGGGTCCTGGCCTGGAGGAGGGGGAAGAAAGAGAGAAAAGGAGGGAGAAAACCAAAACAAAACAGATTTATTGGCTCTGTAGAGGCAGCCCAGACACACTGGGGCATTGTTTCACCCCAGAGAAATCAGTTACTCCATGTTGGAAACCACCAACCTCCAACTGCCAGTCAGGATTAGTGTGTAAAGCCCTGCACTCTGAAATCCTAACAAAATCCCAGCCAGCAGCCAGGCACGGCTTTAACCCAGCACCCAGTGGGCTCCTGCACTCCAAAGCCGGGCTGCTGCAGCCACAGCCAAATCCTGCTGCTACTCCACAGCCCACCCCCCCTTCCCACGGGACACCAACCGTGCTGAAGAGCCAGCACCTTGCACAGCAGGAGGGATGATCCACCCAGGAATTGTTAATGGATGGCTCTGAAGTGGAACCTCTTGGCAACCTGGGGATGGAGGAGGGAGCGGGTGACTTTGGAGTGGCTCAGCCCCCCGGGGCAGCACGGGGAGCTGGGTGTGCCCGGGGGGTCTGCCCTGCCAGGCTGGACAAGAGCAGGGCTCCAGGGGGATTCACGCATGATGGTGACTGAGGAAGAGGGAAGATGAAAGGCTGCTGTGACAAGTGGCAAGGCTAAACAAAGAGGGATCCAATATTTCCAAAGAAGGTTATTTGGAATTTTCCTCTTACTTTTCACCTAGCTATTGCAGAAATTGCATTCAGTTGTTCTTTTGTGTGATATCATACCTCATATCACTCCTTAATTCATCATACCAATATTCATCACACCAGTATTTCTAAAGCAATTGTTTAGGAATACTTCATTTTAAAAGCAGTAACATGTTTGATACCTGATTCTACTTAATTCACGATCTTTTACTTACGAAAGCACGACACAGAATATTCTGAATGAAAATCATCTGCAGCATCAATAGTTTAAACGTGAAGAATGAATTTAAAAATCTGAATGAGGTCTCCAAAACCACTCCTCCTAGTGCACCTCCTCTTATGTTTTCACATAGCCAAAAGAAAAATGTTAAACTGAAAAGGAAACTTCCTTTCAATCACCTTCTGTGTTTTACAATTCCTAGAGAGCTCATTTCCAAATACTAGATTTCATGCTCAGTATCCCATCGCACTTCATATTTCACATCACAGAAAACTCCTTCAGCTGTGAAACGCTCTACCTCATCCAGCTGAACTCTGAGGCACTGCATTTATAAAATAGTTGAAGTAGCAAGCTGATTACTGGTCAAGCCAAGAGCATGATAGTATTCCCATTATCCACTAACCTCTGGGAAACACCAGCCAAATTTAAAATGCCACATTTACAATTCACAAGATAATATTTTCTCTCATCTCTGATTGTTCTGAAATGTTGAACTCTCCAAATACTGGCTGTTCTCAGCTACTGCTCCTGCTTTGGAAAAAGAAAAGGCTCTTTTTACACCAAAACAGAAGAAAAGCCAGATCCCTTCTCCCCACTAAATTAGCAAATTACAGTCAAATGCAGTCCATGTGTGTGTGCATATCTGCACACTCTCCTCTTGGCCTGACTCCCAAAGAAAGTTATATACACACAGGAAAAAAAATTAGAATGCAACGTAGTGTGTAACCAAATACACTGTAAATCTGAGCTGTAATTAATTCAGGGAACAGGCTGGAATGATACAGGAAACGAGAGCAGTTAGGAGAGCAGTGTTTCACTTCAGATACAACCAATAATTCAACTTGTTATAAAGCTTTCTAAACCTCAATCAACAAACCCAGCCCTTTTCTTACTGACTGTTTCCTACCTTGCCTCCCTGCCACTTGAAACCCAAGCTGATCCAGCCAGAGAAAAACTTCTGTGCAGTCAGTTTTAAGCAGGTCAGCAGTGCCAGCGTGGCACTGAGCAGCCACAGGTACACAGGGACACTTTCCCTGCCCCAGAGGCTGGCTCTGAACACACCCAGAAGTGAGTTATTTCCACGGACATCCAGCTCCGGGCTCCTAGGACAGGAGGGACGNCAGAAGTGAGTTATTTCCACGGACCACACCTGGAGCACGACATCCAGCTCCGGGCTCCTCAGCACAGGAGGGACATGGAGCTGCTGGACAAAGCCCAGAGCAGGAGATGGCAGGGAGACCTGAGAGCCCCTTCCCTTTAGAGTGCCTAAATGGGCTCCAAGGGAGCTGGAGGAGGACTTGGGAACAGGACCTGGAGTGACAGGACAAGGGGGAATGGCTTCCCACGGCTCTGTTCCCCAGAGGGCAGGGATTGAACAAGGAGAGAAACTGAGAAATCTGCTGCTGTCCACACAGGGCTGCTCCTTTCCTTACCTGCTAAAGCTTCTAAGGATGAGGCACAGGCAGAGGATAAGCATAACACAATAACCCACAAGCAGGTGCTCTGGAGGCAGACACAAACCGGACAGCAAGGCCACCTCTGCCCTTGTCTCATCCCACCACAGGGAGGACACGGCAGCCCAGGCTGGACCTTGAACTACTGCATCCAGTTACTCTCCAGCTGAGACAGAGATGGAAATGTGAAGGCCCACACTGTTTGGTCTCCTGAAAGAAATGAACAATTGATCTGTTCTGTCCCCTCTTTGGAGGACTGTCCTCCTCATGGTTCCCCTGGCACCCCTAAAGAGTGAAAAATGCGTGTCTTTGGCATGGATAACTAATCAATAACTACTGCTATACTCTAATGGGATATCAGACAGGTCCCTGCCCATCCACATCCAAGGAGGAACAAGAGAAGCAGCAGTAAATGAATGCCAGGATATCCAAGAAAAACAACAGGACATTACAGGGAGTTTCATATGCCTTCCAGACAAACCTGGAGAGCAGGCAGCTGCTCCACACGGCAGGGGATGATGGAGATGTACAAGGGAAGGAGGGATAAAGCAAAGTGACTGAAAACCAAGTGGTCAGAAAAACCCATCATGTCCCACTGAGGACACCCAGAATCTGCACTGCTAAAGAGAACTTAAATCCTGCGGAGTCCTACATCCCGAGGAGATATCCAGCCATTAGCAAGGAGCATTCAATGAGCAAAATAAAGAAAACAAGAGTGCAAAAGAGCAAAAAGAGCCAGTGTGGGAAGTCAGAGAGCACCAGCTCTCCCTCCTTCAGCTGTGAGCAGCCAAGGAGGGCCAGGAGATGTGTCCCAGACAGCTGAACCCATTCAGTTCCTAGATCGGGCTCAAGAGAAAGTGATCAGTCTGACACTGACCCTTCACAGCCCTGAAAAAGGGGATTGCAGACCGTAAAATATCTGGAAAAGCCTCACCAAATCAAGGTTAGATCGTGTTGGTGGAGACTGCAAAAAGACACATCTGCACCCACTCCAACAAGACACAAAAGACCTCCAGTTCTTCCACTGCCAGTTTCTCCCAATAGCCTGTTCCTGTTTTAAATTTTACATTCATTATTTTTAAAATTTACATTGATAATTTAACATTATTAATTTTACATTAATGTATTTCCTTTGAACATTTTTCATTCTGAAAACAAATGAGCTCTGCCCTGAACCTGGTACCATAACTGCAGAGATGGTAAATCAGATGTCTTCCAGGTCTCAAGATCTGTGGTTACATTTCAAAACCATATAAACCACAAGGCTTGTATTTTTGAGTTAGAAAAGTGCCTTTGAGGAAAGCCATAAACTCCTTTGTGTTCATTCTCTCCATTTCCTTTGTGCATCCATCACTCAAACCCTGCTGTGATCACAACAAAAGCAGTGCCCGGGGGCTGGTGAGGTAAGCACTGGGTTTGCTGGTGAGGTTTGCAGTGTTGTCCTTGCAAAATTCTGCTGCATTATTCACCAGTGCTGTTGAAACACCCTGGCAAGAGAACCCCATGTTCTGACTGAGCCTCCTTGTGTCTCTCGCCCGAGGAAAGGGAGACACCCAACCCCAAAGGAGGAATTTCCCAAGGAAAAAACTTCCTGACACTTTCTCTTTGTGTCCAAAGCCATTAAATGCCCCATGGCCCAAAACGTGGAAGAATTGCAGTCAGCAAAAGAAAAGATATTGAAAGAAAAGGAAAAAAAAAAAAAAAAAAGGCAACTCCAAAAAAGAAGGCGAAAGTGAGTGAAATGCAGGGTCACAGGCCCCAAACTGCCACAGCTGAAAGTCATGGACAGGAAAGGTCAAGAACAAAATGTTAATTACAGAATCACAAATTCATGGAATCAGAATATCCTGAGCTGGAAGGGACCCACAGGGATCACCCAACCCCAGCCCTGCCCAGACCCCCCAACAACCCCATCCTGTCCATCCCTGGCAGCGCTGGCCAAACGCTCCTGGAGCTCTGGCAGATTTGGGAATGTCCCCATTCCCTGGGGAGCCTGGGCAGTGCCCAGCACCTCTGGGGGAAGAACCTTGCCCTGATCTCCAGCCTGAGCTGCCCTGGCCCAGCTCCAGCCGTTCCTGGCTCTGTCCCTGTCCCAGAGCAGAGACTGGAGCTGCCTCTCTGCTGTCCCTACAATGGTTATGTTTTCTTTAGGCAGCCAGCTCGTCCCTCTGCCCTGCAAGTTAATGGAATTTTAATACATGTTTAATGGAATGTCCAACAAATCCAGCCTACCCAGTAAACAAGCAGTGCATTTTTACTATTACTTATTGCTTTGTGTGCCCTCTGCCCCAATAAATCCCTGGAATCTGTTCTCAGCGAAAACTTCTGCTCATCTCAACATGTCTTTGAGTTATTTTTCTGAACGGAAAATAAAAATTTGAGATATTTCCATGTCCCCCTTTGGGCAGGTGGCCCGTTTGGACTTAAAAAGTCAAACACACCAATGAAGGCAATGCACAAGCTGGGGGTTTGGGTGGGCAGTCATTCAGCCAGCTCCTGCTCCTGCAGCACAAGGGACACACCCACACCGGCTCATCTAAATCACAGCTGGGGACCAAACAGTTATGAACAAATCAATCAAAGTCTTGTATCAAAACCTAGTTTGATTCAATTTTGTTCAGAAGTGGCTGCAGCTCACAACAAGTGTGTGCTGGTTTTGCAGAACAGGCACAGGAAATAATATTACTTAGATGGTGCAAAAATGAATTTTCTAGTGACCAAATTTGAACCTCTGAGGACAAGGTGATTTAATTTAAAAGGTACAAAATTCCTCTGTAGAAACCCACAGATTGTGACACCTTCCAGGTGTTTTTGCTGAGCCTCCCTTTAATGAGCACATGTAACATAAATAAACCTTTCGGTCTTGTTTTGAGTAGTTTTGAGCTTGAGAAAATGATTCCATATGGTACAGCTCCTAGCAACATGAAATGACATTTAAAAGACACAAAACCAAATCCAGAACATACAGGTATATGCTTATGCATTGTAAAACTCTGGATTGGAAATAAAAAAAAATACAATAGAGAAACAAAAGGTAAAGGCCTATGTGATTTTAAAATAAGTAGGAAGACTTCAGAAAAAGCAAATATTTGGGGATATGTGGGTATTAATCAGCAAGGCATGGCAATGTCATTCTCCTTTTGTTTTGTACGAGGCTTCTTCAGTGATTTTTGCTTACTTGGGTTTATCCCAGGGTCTGGGGAGAGATAACAAACATGCTACATATCCATGGAGTGGGTAAAGATGTCACACACACCAGAATTAACGGTCACCAATCAAAACAAATATGACACAGACTAATCCCGTTATATTTCACAGTTCAGATAATGCTATTGCAGCAGTGCTGCCGTCAGCCCTGTCCTGTGCTGAAGGATCACCTTCAAGAGATGCTGAACCCTCCGATAAGCCTGAGGCCTCCAGCAAACCTGGACTGAAATGGGGAAATCCCTTTGAAAACAGAAATTACAGCACTGACAGCCGCACCCTGCTGCTCCAGAGCATCTCCAGGATGCCTGTTCCCACAGCTGGGCAACTTCTTGCTTATTCCTTTAGCTTTTGGAGTAAATCCTTGCATTTCTATCCTGGCTGTACCCAGCAAAAACCTGCACTCACATGGACACAGAATGCTTGGGGTTGGAAGGGACCTTAAAGCTCATCTCATTCCACCCTGCCATGGGCAGGAACACGTTTCACTATCCCGTGTTGCCCCAAGCCCCGCTGTGGAACCCCCTTCCCTGGTTTCAGAGGGAGGGATGAGAAAAGGGTATTTAGTTCATAAGAAATTGCAACAGACAAGAGGTGGGACAGGTTATTTTGGGACATGTTTTTCTTTGCCAGTCAGAACCTGGGCGCTGCAATATGTGAGCAGTGTCTTTGTTGGCACTGCTTGAACCTCCTTCTCCATTTCTGATAGAGAACACGTGTTCCCAATGCCATTTCATGGCACTGCTGGAATTTGCCTGTGTTTTTGCAACAGTCCCGAGGATCGTATTTCCTCCTTCACCCACAATGAAACACAATCTCTGCCTGCTTGGCACCCATGTCAGCACAGCGGACAGGGGGACAGCCACCACTCCCTGCAAAACCCATGGCACTGAACCAAACGAATTATAGCTGGGAGTGGAGGGAAAAGGGAAAGAAAAACGTAGTTTTCCCCATACAGACTCAAAACCCAAACAACTTAGAAAGCAGGCAAGAGGCAGAGCCCCAGTCTACCAAGGAATCGTGGTCAGAACTTGGGTGGTGAACTCAAGAACTTAGAGGGCAGTGAGGAGGTGGAGAGGTCCAGCCTGGCCTTGGGCACGGCCAGGGATCCAGGGGCAGCCCCAGCTGCTCTGGGCACCCTGGGCCAGGGCCTGCCCACCCTCCCAGGGAACAATTCCTTCCCAAGATCCCATCCATCCCTGCCCTCTGTCATGGGAAGCCATTCCCTGTGTCCTGTCCCTCCATCCCATGTCCAAAGTCTCTCTCCAGCTCCCTTGGAGCCCCTCTAGGCACTGGAAGGGGCTCAGAGCACTTGTGGTCAGAACTGTCAGCTCACATGAACCAAGGGAGTCTCTGGCTCCGGGATACACCTTTGTTACCAGTTAAATTGCTGACAGCTGTCTTAAGGGAGATTGATTTCTTTTCAGGGCTATCACCCACATTGCAGTAACACCATGACTAGGATGAACTTCCAAGACATCCTTCTCCACTCCTGCAGGTTCTTTTTGAATCTAAACCAGCCCCATCTTGGGGGTGGGGAGGATTTTCCCTCACAAGTGTCCACTCCTAGTTCAGATGCACCTGCACCAAGGTGGGCAAAGGCTCTTCAATACCTTCTCATGGCAGAGCCTGTGTCGTAGGAAAACCAGTTATTTTCAGGAGTGATAGCAGTTTACTCCCAAGAACACGATGACTTGAGGAGTAAGCACTTGGTGATTGATCCCCATCTGCACTGACTGCAGTGATGAGTCCCCCTCTATGGATAAAAGCAGCCAGAGCTGTTCCCTGCACTGCTCAGGTAGCAGTGTCTGCAGGGACAGGGGAATGCTGCCAGGACAGGCTGCTCCATTTCCACAGTAATTACACACACCACTGAGTCCAACAGAGCCAAATTTACAAGAGGATCAGATGTCAAGAAACTATTTCATTTCAGAAACAATGCATTGCTCTGCTTTAGCACCATTTCCAGAGCTCCAAGACTCTCTCCCCATCCCAGCAACCCATTCCATTGCTGTGCCTCTCACAAAAGGCAAATATGCTTGAGAATGTCTAACTCTGCATTTAGCTGAACTCACACAGCAAGGAAATGAAGCAAGCAGATGGACAGAGTCCTTCTTTATTTGGCCTGTCTGGCTCACTCCAGCCTTGGCTCAGTTTCCAGTTTTAGCTGCTGTTTTCAAATTGAAAGAGCTTTGAACTCAGCTGCACCAAACCCTTCACATCTCGGGAGGGAAGGACCCACACCAGCCACCACAGTCTTAAACTCCTCATACCACACACCTCCTCTGTAATTTAAACATTAAAGACAGAGCCTTTTGGGAGCTCTGTGAGCCCAGGTTCACCAAGGGAAAGGCATTTATTACTTGTTCCTCCAGCTCTTCATTCACACATTCGGATTCCCCTGCTGCACTAATGCAGTCAGTAGGAGGATCTACATCAGACAGGAGGGGAAAGATATCCCAAAATGCTCTGAGTTCCTCACTTGTAACCACCTGACTGTGAACATCAGCTCGTTCTCTGTCACCAGAAACCTCATGTAAGATGAATGGTTCCATATTTCTCCATTCATCACCGAGCTGTGATCACTCTGTTTCTCCCAGCCCTGTGATGACAGTCACCTCCTACTTGCCAGGAGAGACACGAAGGCCCCTGCGGCATTTCTACAGCAAATGAAGATTCCCACAGCTGGGACTGGTACTGAAATAGTGGGGTCACATCACCTTACACACTGCCACAAGCTGGCCCAGACATCACTGGGAACTGCAGAACCAGTTTATGTTTTGTTCATAGGCCAGATGGAAAAGTCAGCCCGGAGTGATTCCCCCCAGCCCAGCTCTCTCTGCCTGCATCAAGAATACGGAAAAAACTTTATTCCAATCCAACTGAGACAGTTGTTTCACTCAGCAGGCAATATTTTGCCTCACTTTAGGAGGGAGGTCAGTATCTAGACACTTATCTTTTTGTGGTTCTTTACCATCTTCCAGACAGACTTGCTTTAACAGAAACTTCTAATTCAGTGATGCTCCTTGCAAGGTACAGGCCAGCAATTCCTCCATGAGTATCTGGTTTGGATCTACTCTGTTATTGTGACAACATGCAATTATGTATCATAGAATTAGTCCTACGGAACGTGTGCTCTCCAATACCCTTGCAAAAGCTTATCACAAGCACACAGTCACAGAATGGTAAGGGCTGCATCTGGCTCTGCAGCCAATATTCATTTCATGTTTCTCGTTTGGTTCTTCTAGACAAAAGCCAGAATTCCTCGGGTGCCATTAGCTGAGCCCACGTTTTCCTGGGATCACTCTGTGAAGCCATACCTTGGTCTATGCTGCTGACTACATAATTATTGAAAAGTCAAAATTAGGAGCTCAAACAGAAATTTGGTGGAGAATGACCTGCACAGGCAGAACATGGAGAAACTGCTGTGCTGAAGAGAGAAAAGGGAAAGGAACAGTGTCTTGAAAGCAAGACAAGTTTTTCTAGAAAAGAAGCCAGCCTTTCTTAATGGCAACAAAAGTCATTCTGTAACTAAGGGCAAGTGAGATCCCTTCCATTCTGAGAAATTTGAGTTATGAAAACATAATAGGAACCCTCAGCATTTGGCTGATACATGCTCAATTTCTCAGTGAGTCAGAAGTTCACATTCTTCTACTGCAACCTCCCAACTGAAAACAATCCCCACACTTCAAGCACAAGAATAATAAAGCACACATATGCTTCTTATAAAGCAATCCCTACAAATAACCATGCCTTTTGTTTTCATAATGGCTAAAATTCATCATTTCCCCCCCAAAAACACAGATCAAACGAAATGCACTCTCATTAAAAGAGAAGGCTTGCTTGGCTGAGCACAACAGGCAGTGACATTGCCCTCTTATTTTCTTAGTGCTTTTTGTCAATGGAGAGACAAGAGAGCTGCTCCCCAGGCTCTGTGGGGCAGCCCAGGCACAGCACAGCCCCACCCCAGGGCTCCAAACAAGGGCCTTCCTTCCCCTCTTCCCCCATCAGCCCCAAGAACATTCACATTCTCCTCCCAGGGTGTGCAGACACCTGAGCAACAACATCACAGATTCCCACACTGGTTGGGTTGGAAGGGACCTGAAAGCNATGGGAAGCCATTCCCTGTGTCCTGTCCCTCCATCCCTTGTCCCCAGTCCCTCTCCAGCTCTCCTGGAGCCCCTTCAGGCCCTGCCAGGGGCTCTGAGCTCTCCCTGGATCCTTCTCCTCTCCAGGTGAGCACCCCCAGCTCTCCCAGCCTGGCTCCAGAGCAGAGGAGCCCTTGGAACATCTCCGTGGCCTCCTCTGGACTCTCCCCAGCAGCTCCACATCGTTCCTGTACTGGGTCCCAGGGCTGGGGCAGCTCTGCAGGTGGGGTCTCACCTGAGCAGGGCAGAGGGGCAGAATCACCTCCCTCACAACAGCTGGGCACCACACACAGCCCAGGAACAGAGGATGCCCTTCAGAGCTGGAGCCAACTCCAGAAATAAAAATGAAACCTCACCAAGGAGTTACTGAGCTCTGGGACATCCTCACAGTGCCCAGAGATTACCCAGGCTGGGGAAAAGAAAGCACAGCAGTAAAGGAACCCATGTCACACTGTCACCCTGAACACGTGTATGTGACATCACCTCAGACAAACAGAGGCCATTTGGGGACACTTTCAATGCACCCTGGCTGGACAAGAGAAGTGCAGCTATTGGTACGTAAATGGCAATTCTAAAATAACACTAAGAGGTTGCTTTCTAGGCAGTTAATGAAATCCAAGGTCATAAAAGCCCAAAAAAGTGACAATCATAAACCTCTTGCAAGTAATTGGCAACACTCTCAAATGGTTTCCTCCTGTCAGCTGGGCTCTAACCTCAGTGTGAAGGGCTCTGCAAGAGCAGGATGACAATCTCTGGCATGGGACACTCAGGACGCACAGGGGAGGGGAGGGCAGCACTGCACTCCCTCCTTCCCTTCCCGTTTTACACCCTCTGCCCCCATCCTCATGGCCAGGCACAGCCAGAGGGGCGGCTCAAGACCCTGAGCTTGGTGGATCCCCATCCTGACCAAACCAGGGCTTGTATTCTCGTGTTCAAAACAGCTTAAACAAAATCCGCGTTTCATCACACAGTTTTTCTTTTCTTTCAGAAATTCACCCAGGCTATTTTTACTTCCTTTAGCCACCAGCTCCATGCATTTTTTCAGCGATGAAGAGAATTAGGTTTTGTTCCCATAAACCATCTCAGTGTTGAGGGAAGGGTGAGGAGCGAGTCACCACATTCCCAGAAGGAGGACAACAATAAGTGTCATGGAATGAGCCATTCCTCACATCCCACTGGCTTGCCAACCTCCTCAGGCCAGGAACAGGAGGATCTGTCACAGCCAGGGTGCAAGCTAATGTCCTTACACTGAGTTAATGGCACTTTCATGGAAATGGAAATTCAGTTTAAAACCATCTAAAACAGATGGTTTAGTTAACTCCAGAAAACTAACCATTTCTTCCTTTAAGCTTATCAGTCCTGCAAAAGGGAAGAAAATTGATACTGTCCAGGACAGAAGAGGGAACTTCTTAATTATGTAAGAGACTGAGACTGCCAGGAACAGCAGCAGCCCCAGAGGACTGAAGTGCAGGACAGGAAAGAAGCACCAGATCCAGAGTACTATCATCGAGCTAAAAAGATATATATTTTTTTCCCTCCAGACATGTCTGGAAATCCCCAAGTCCTAAACCTAACAACCTCTGCCTGTCTCTCCTAAGTAGTTTTACATGAAAAAGCCCAAGTGGCAATTCTACAAAGCTGTAGTACATATTTTGAAGCCATCTAACTTCCTTTTTAGAACAGTGTCTCGGTTTGAGACAAACTGGGGGGGCGAACACTCCCAAGTTCCAGCGAGCCCCTCCCCCACCCGGGCCTGGAAATAATTTCCTTAGAGGAAAGTGAAAAGGAAAAAAATACACCTGTTTATTTAACAAAAAAAAATGCCCACAAGGCACGGGAAAAGGGAAAAGGACTTATTAAACCTGGGTAAACAGCTGATGGATTTTAGTGTCATTTTCTCCCTTGGGCATAGCTTCCCCCTCCGGGGAGTCCTGGGGAGCAGGGCAGAGCCGCTCGGGTGGCTCCCTGGAGGATTCTCACCTACCGTCCTCCCAGGGATCTTCTGATTCTCGGATGAGAAAGCAAGTAGAAAAAAAAGTCCCAAAAGGAGATGAAGAAGACGCAGTCCGAGGGAAAAGCTTCTCGTTAGCTAACAAAGCAAGCAGCTAGCAGAAGCAAGGCACCTAGCTAGCAGCAGCTGGAAGCAGGACCCGGGAATGCCGCTCCCCCTGTGCTCTCAAGGCTGAGAAAGCTGGGGCCGAGAAACCCAGGGCCGAAAAACCTGCGTCGGCAGAGCTTCTTTCGGCTGCTGGACACAGTTTAAAGCTACAGGAATCCACTTCTGGGCATAAAGCAGACGATAGGGGATACAGGAGTATCATGACATCACCCCAAGACAAACAGTAACAACAGTTAGATTCTTCCCACGTTTTCTTCTGCCAGTTCCTCACTTGTGCATATTCCAGCAGCATCACAGATGGGGACAGGGCCTCCTCCTTTCCAAGGTCAATGTGTGTGGTGGTGGTGGGGCTGATCTCCACCGGTGCAGCCCAGCCAGCCAGGCTCTGGACAGAGCCAAACGTGATGGGCAGTGATGGAGTCACCAGCCTTGCGAGTGTTCAAAAAGTGTGCAGATGTGGCACTTGGGGACATGGTGACATGGAGCAGACCCGTCTGTCCAGGCTGAATCAAGTTCTCCAGAGGCAGAGGGAAATTGCTGCTTTGCTTATGTTGAATAAAACAGTGGTTAAACCCCTATGTTAAAAGAATTTCTCCATCTTCCTCTGGCTAATTACATCTCAGTGGTAGGTTAAAAACTCCATCCTCAGTTGAATCACAGCCTGGTTTGTTGGAAAGGTCCTTAAAGATCATCTCATTCCAACTCCACTGCCATGGGCAGGGACCAGCACGGATACTCAGCATTATCAGAACCTTCAAACAACATGTTCTTTATCCATATCTCTGCTGCTGCTTTTGAAAACCCCACCCTGAGGTGCCATGAACAGTTCCAATCACTCCCAAATCCTAAATCTGCTCCCTCCACACACAAGCTCTCCAAGTCACCCTTAAGTGATTGCAGAACAGCCAAACGCTTTTCTCAAATCTGCTGGCTCAAGCCACTCGTCCCCAGGACACGTTGCAGACATTACACACAGGCTCAGGGAAAACCTTGCCCAGTCCCTCACATCACTGACTACAGAGCTGCCTCGGAGCCCTTCTGGTGTTCCTACTGCCAAACCCATGGCCAGATAAAAGATCTCATTGCTACTTAAGACAAAAGTAGTGGTGGCTGTTCAATTAAAAAATGTATAGCTATACCTCTATAGATAAAATAAAAAAACCCTATTTTTGAGAGATCCTGCACATTAAAATCATAGCTCTGGGGAGGTTAAGTGGAAAACCCTGGATACCTGTCAGCTCAGCACCAACGTGTTTGAAGGGATTTGGTGGTTTCCATGGCAATGGGGAGGCTAAGGAGCTGCCTGATTCCAGCTCTGACTGACGCACATCTCAAACAATCGCTCTCTTCCTGTTCGTATGGCACAAGAAAAACAGGATGCTGAGAGGTGTTTATCTGAGAGAACGAGATAAGCAAGCGCACTGCGAGTTCTCAAAGTATAGGAATTCACCAATGAGATGTTATAGATTTTCTGGGAAAAAAAAATCCCACTGCTGCCGTGCTGAACGTGATTCAATTATGCATGGAAAGATCCTTTCCCTTGGAACCCGCAGGAAACCGTGCGGAGCTGGTATATGAGCCCTGAATACCAATGGAAAGTCTCTTTAGTGTGTGATACCGAGTTACAGCGCTGAATGAAAGCAGAGAACCAGCTCAGTGTGTGATATCTGCCACCCCAGCCCTGCCTGGGGCCCACTGGGGGGGTGGGCTCCAGAGAATGGGGGGCTGCCACAGCCCTGGGGCTGCACAGAGAGCTCAGGCTGCTCTGAAGGGCTCTGTGCCCATGAGCACCAGTTCACAGGCACTTCTCAGACCTCCCACCCAACCTGAGGCACTCTGCAGCATTTTAAATGTCCCTCAGTGCCTGAGAAGGAACGTGCCCGCTCCTTATCCCAACTTCATCAGCAACAGAACCTGCAAACCACACAGTGATTAATTAATCACCTGCTCTCTAATCACCACGAGCTGGTATAGCCCAGCAGCACTCTGGGATTTAGAGCTGAAAACCACCTGATGCCCAAAAAGCACAGCAGCATTGTCCAGGGGTGGTTCCAGAGAAGGGGAAGGCACCTCTGCACTGCTGTCACACGTGGGCACAGGCAATGCCCCTGTCCGGCTGCCTGGCACAGCCATGGCACTAAACCAGGGCCTGGCTGGACATACTGGAGCTGACCTGGGGTCACAGTGGCTTTAATGCATATCTCCTGTTCATTTACAAATCACAGAATCTCCTGAGCTGGAAGGGACCCACCAGGATCATCCAGTCCAAGCCCAGCCCTGCCCAGACCCCCCAACAACCCCACCCTGTCCATCCCTGGCAGCGCTGGCCAAACGCTCCTGGAGCTCTGGCAGCCTCGGGGCCGTGCCCATTCCCTGGGGAGCCTGGGCAGTGCCCAGCACCTCTGGGGGAAGAACCTTGCCCTGAGATTCAACCTAAACCTCCTGACACAACTTCAGGTCATTCCCATGGGTCCTGTCCCTGGTCACCACAGAGAAGAGATCAGTGTCTGCCCCTCCTCTTCCCCTCAGGAGGAATCTGTAACTGCAATGCATCTCCCCTCAGTCTCCTGTTCTCCAGGCTGAACAGACCCAGTGCCCTCAGCTGCTCCTCAAACGACTTCCCCAAGGCCCTTCATCATCTTCACAGCCCTCCTTTGGATGCTCTCTAATAGTTTAACATTTTTCTTATACAATGGTGGTAGGACAAGTGGGGCATTCACCAAGGACGATGGAACAGAGAAGTGAGAGGCTGGAAGTGGGACATTTCAGGAGATATTTGGGGTATATATGTTGCATCAAGGGTGATTTATGTTGGATATTAGGAAAAATTTCTTCATGGAAAGGGTGGTCAGGCATTGGAACAGGCTGCCCAGGGAAGCGGTGGAACCACAACTCTGGAGGGATTTCAAAGACATGTAGATGTGGCACTTGGGGATGTGCTTAAATGGTGGCATTGTCAGTGCTGGACTCAAGGATCTTCGAGGGCTTTTCCAACATAAACAGTTTTATGATTCTATCTAAACCATGCAGAGCAGGGTAGCTTAGATGGAAATAAACAGAATATGAAGGAGAAGGACATCATGCTTCAGCCTGACTTCCCATAGGATCATTCCTGTTTAGGAACTATCAAGGACTGGACTTAAAATCTTTTCAGTCTCCAGCTTCACAAGAAAATAAATCCTGCTAAATATTTTCGGTTGGGGTATCCAAGAATTAGCTGTTAACTGTGAAATGGGGAAGCTGAGCCATATTTCACATATTTATTTGTTCATTGTTTCACCTATTTAAAATGCTCATATAATTTAAAATAAAATATCCATTAAGACCTTTTGCACGTCATCATATCCCACAGGACACCCAGACCACCCTCCACAGTGCACCCACCATTCACAAGGACAACTGTACTCTACCAGACACATGATCTGCCACCATGGACCTGCTGGGAACAATACTGGCGTTTGGAGGCTCTTGGCTACCACTGACCCACCTGGGGACATGGCTGGAATAATAATAATGGTGTAACAGAGGACACAAAAAGTCTTCCAAATGAGCACAGACAGATATTGAAGTGAGGGATAACAAACATGTGGACTCAATACTGCTTACACAAGTGAGTGGGGAGCAGAAGGAAGTGGATGGAGACAGCTCTGCAAGGAGAGCACCATGAAGGGGGTTAAAGGATCAAAGTGCCTGTGCACTGTCCCACAGCTCCATCCCAAGAGAGGATCACACAATGAGAGATGTGACTGACTGCAGTGCTCACCTTGAGCAAGTCTTTGTGCTGTCTGGAGCATCTCCCATCCAGGGGCTGCATGGAAGTCAGGGAATCAGAGAATCTTGGAATTGTTAAGGTTGGAAAAGACCTCCAAGATCATCAAGTCCAGCTGTCAAACCAACAACACCACTGTGTTCACACTAAACCATGTCCCCAAGTGCCACATCCACATGTTTTTTCAATGGTGACTCCACCACTGCCCTGGGCAATGCTTCACAGCCCCTTCTGTGACAAAATTTTCCTAATATCTAATCTAAACCTCCCTGGGTGCAACTCGAGGCTGTTTCATGAGCCATCCTAGCTCACAGCTGGTTCAGCAGTGAAGGAGCTGGCTTTTGACCTCTGGGAGCACCAAAGACCCTACTGGCTTCCTTGGCAATGCAAAAGCATTGCCCAGTTGGGCACAAAGCCACCTGAACAAGCTAGCCCTCTTCATGAGTGAGCGAGCTGAGGTTACCTACAGCCCTTCCCAAGTGGTTGCTCTCCTCCACTGCTACTTTCTTTATTTCAAAGACATTTGAAATAGAAATCTGCCTGTGGGACTTGCACACAGCCAAGGGCATCCTGATATCCCAAACACAATCCTCTCACTGGGACCACTCCAACGTTTTCTTGCAAGTCAACGATGCTCCCAAGACCTTACAAAGCAGCACCTCAGGCTCTCCATTACCATGTGTAAGGCAGGAAGGTGCTGCACTTTTTCTACACAGGGGCACTGGGAAGTGGAGCAGTTCACCCAAAGTCTCCCAGCAGAATCTTTAAGGAAGCAAGAACAGATGCCCAGTTCTGACAGCTCTCATTTTTCCATCAGTATGGATCCATCTGTTTTAACAAATACTTCTTACTTATTCCAGCCTGGTATCAGCAGCTCTGGAAACCCAGTGCCCAGCTGAAGGCACAGACCCTCCTGGGTGTCAGGGGACACGGGGACTCTCAGAGTCCCCATGAGCCATGCCTGAGTCACTAGAGCCTGTACAGCCTCGTCTCACCCACTGGAATTCCAGTTGCACCAGTCCCATCTTCTTGTGGCTACCAAAACTATCCCATCACAGCCAGGAATCGTTACAACTCAGTTCTCTAATAACAGGCCTGGTTCCCAAAGCCCTGTGAGAAACAACAGATGAGGTTTGCCACCTGTGTCATCCACATCGGAGGACACAGGGTAGAACAGATCTCTATGAGAAAGTGGATTTCTACTTTCTGTAAACTTTTTTTTCCCAGTCATTGCACATATTTAAGACAGTAGAAAAGGAACAAAATGGGAACCCAATCATTGTCTCTGGCTTGGCTGGCTTACAGATCAACTCCCAGCCTTTAATTCTAGGAAGTGAGTGACCACGGAGCCTCCTGACAGCCAAGGGCCCCCCTTTTTCCATCTGACTCGCTGTTTGTCTTGGAAGTAGCCAGGTTAAGGACGTCCCATTCAGCCTGCAGCGGAATGTGGGGCAGATGGAAAGATGGAAAGACAGACAGAGATACACTGCAAAGACTGAGAGACAAAGCCTGGTGGCGGGATGAAAGAGCACTGAACGAAGGCAGCGCACAGCCAAGCCAAACAAAATTTTCCTTGAGTGATTACATCTGCCGGAGAGTCCCCAGCTTGCACTCTCCTTGCTGAGAAATTCTTTTAATTGTGTCTAGGACATTTTAAAAATCTCAAGAAAAGCTTCTCTGTAATCATGAAGGCTCTGAACTGTGTGAACTTTTGTTGTGCTGAATCGCTGATAGCTCACTGCAAACTTCTGCCACTGAAACAGGGCTTTGCTGAGGTAGAGCCCTGGGGAGGGAAAACTCGTAATAAATCTTCATTTCGTATTTCCCAAGGAAAAACAAACAATTTAGACAAATTTTTCTCCTTCCCAATGTCTGTGTAGCTCAGTGCAAAGTGCATCCAGCAGACAATGAAAAGAGATCTGTCTTCAGATTAGCCAAAATTAAGTAAGATTAAATGAACAATGTGTACAGCCAAAGCCTACAGCTCTTTGAAACAGGCACCTCCCTGGGGGCCAGCAGGGACACCGGTTCTTCCACAGCCACCAGAGCCACTCAGCGCTGAGTGAGGGTAGAGGGGGACAGTGGGGCAGGAGTGTATGGGCAGCACCTGCACTAGACAGCACCATAGGGTACCACAGGCAATTCCTTGCAGATGTGAAAATCAACAATTGCAAGCCAGAAAGACAGATAAATATTGAGTAATCTTCCAGAGCCATGATCTTGCCTTGACCAGACACACTTCAGGGGTTAGCTGAATGCCACTGCCCCGGGCTTCACGTTACAGGTCCAAATCCCTTGTCTGTGGCAAACCTCCCTCAGCTTCAGGCCTGTTTTCACAGCAATTATTTCCCTCCACCACTCACTGTGATAACCAGAAATGCCAGAGAGTTGACAGACTCCACTCATTTCCCTCCTCCACAACCCAAACATCTGCCTGCACCCTCAGGTAACTGGGTATTTGTGTTTGTCAAATGTGAGGGTCATCGCTGGAGGTCACTACAAAGGCAAGGCTCAATGCCAAAGACCAAATCAAAGATAAAAAGGTGGGTGAGCTGCCTCCCCTCACCACAGTCACACAGCCCACCGTGTCACAGAGTGGGGTACCTGGATAAGGGGGGAACACCACCAGGTCTGCACCCCTAAAACAGCCCCCCAAAGGTGTGCTTAGTGTGTGCACATTCCCTCAAGCATTTTGAATTAATACCTGGCTGTATTTCACAGCTTGGCTGGTGCCAAGACATTCTACTTAGGACATGAACTGTCCAAAAGCAGTGACTCATTCTTGTTAGAATCACAGAAAATCCTGAGCTGGAAGGGACCCACAAAGATCATCCAGTCCAACTCCTGCTCTGACCAGGATTGTTGGGGAACAATCCCAGCCTGTCCATCCCTGGCAGCGCTGGCCAAACGCTCCTGGAGCTCTGGCAGCCTCGGGGCCGTGCCCATTCCCTGGGGAGCCTGGGCAGTGCCCAGCACCTCTGGGGGAAGAACCTTGCCCTGATCTCCAGCCTGAGCCAACTCCAGCCGTTCCCTCAGGTCCTGTCCCTGTCACAGAGAGCAGAGATTGGAGCTGCCCCTCTGCTTCACCTCCACAGAAAAGGAAGTTGACCAAAACACAGATCTGCTCTTGCTGGGCCAGGGAATTGAAGCAACTCAGGGAAGGGTCCAAGGTACCAGCACAGGAGCCAAGAGGGGACTCCTGTACCGGGACTGGGTACAACAGCATGAGAGAGAAGGGTGGGAGCAAGACCTTCCCCTTGCAGCTGTGATTAAACTGTTTGATCAGTCAGCACTTCCATTTGCTCCGTTCTGCCAGAACACACATCTTTCCTTGTAACACAGAGCCTCACACTATTGACTGTACATCAGGTAGTGGTACTGATTCTTCAGTGACCTGACAGGTACTGATAGGTTTTATGTGCTCTGCCATGCAGAAAACAAGACTCCAGCTTCAAGTAAACTCACACATCAGCCACAGGACAGGATTTCTCAGCTTGCTGCACCGTGGTGTGGCCATGAGCTGATCAGCACCCTGAGCCCCTGGAGCAGTCACCAGCACTGCCAAAGGATGTCAATGCACAGGTACACATCAGCATCATCCGGATTTATTTTTTAAACAGCATGTCTTATAGCAACTTTACAAGAGTATCTGTAATTTTAGAACAGAATTTATCCTTTAGATAGGCAGCCTTTCCAGGCAGAACCACCTCCTCTGCCCCCCAACTCTGCATTTCAGAAAGCACAGCACAGCCAGGAACATGAAACGGGGAAACACCAGCTCAGTGTCTGCTGAACACCTCAACAAGGCTGAAGGAGCCCTCAGGGGAGAGAAACACCAGAAGTTGCTGAGGGAACAGGGGGCAGACAGACCAGGCAGCAGCTCAGAGACACAGAGCCTGATCAGGACCTGTGAGCAAAGAGACTGGTGTCTCTCTAGCTCCCAGGGAATAAACAGTCTGAGGGCCAAGGAGCACCATTTGAGAACATTCACTGCAATAACCCCAGTCCTCAAAACTATGGAGGGTTCCCTGAAAATCTCTAGTTTGTTGGGCAGGAGGTTGGGATTTTGTTTTATGCTTATTTGCCTCTTGTTTTTGTCCTGGTATATAACGTTCATTTCCAGTAACTGTTGACCAAAGTGGAAAACGAGGATTTAACAATAAAGTGCAAGAGTCCATCACAAGTAATGGCAACCCATGTGCTCTTATGAAACAATAACACGCCAACATAAAATAAATCAGTGCCTTTTAATTTAACAATGTAAATTACCCTCCCACCTGCTGTGACTCTCCATAAGGAGAAAAAGCTGGCAGTGTATTTACCAAGCTATCTATCCCAGTCCCATTCTGCACTGGCCTCCTGCCCTGGGGTTAGACTGGAGGACTCTGTCATCTCTTGCACTCGTATGACCTAAGAAAGGGAATGTGGCCTTTTTCCCACAAGCCCAGAGTGAGAACATCATAAAAGCTGAACTTTAGCCCCCTTTTTGGGCAGGCAGCACAATAGCAAGGAGGATGCTGTTACTCCCCAGAGGCTCTGCTGCTGAAAAACATCACCAAGCTCAAGTAAAAGGTCAGTAGTTAGGATTGCATCTCTTGTTTTCTCCAGTTTTCCTCCTCCGTCAAAGGCAGTTCAACATTCTTCGCACACCCCCCTCCCTCCTTCTGAGAAATGCAGGAAGGAAGTGCTTGCAAAATAGTTTAATTTAAAAGAATGCACAATCACACACAGCAAACCCTGCTGCAGCCTCTGAGCAGGACGTTTCCACTGCTCCCAGTTTCCCAGTTTCCACTGCAACAACTGCCATCCCTCCCCACAGGCACATGGGGGAGGCTTTTGCTCCCAAACACCTCGGCTGAAGAGCTGTAGCTGCACGCTGCAGGCAGCCCCTGCTCCCCCAGAGCACACACCACATCTGCCCAGGGAGCCAGGGCTGTGGAACAGGAAAAGAAGGATGCAGGGAACCCTGCAGCCTCCCAGGGCACTGCAGGGTAACAGGCACTGAGAGGCAGCACCGTGGTCCTGGGCTGTAGGACAGTGTCACCTCCTGTCTCTCTCATAACTAGTGCTTCTTTGATTTCACAGGATGTTCTTCCACCAGCGTTTGTTACCTGGACCTTGTTAGAGTTTGGGAAGGTGTTTGGGACAGATGGATTTAACTTGACCCTTTTCTTCACTAGATTTATGAGAAAGAACCAGAGTGGGTGGAAGCAGCTATTATACTCCATGCCTTTTTGCAATGAGGAATGTAGAGACCAGCAGGCAATTCCTGGAAAACTCCTTCATTATCCATCAATTTCTGTTCTATGACCACATATCCAATCTAAACATCATTCTTCCTAGGCACATGGTGTTTTTGTATCCCTGGGCAAACAGCACTTACTATCACAAGCCTATTTCTTTGTCTTTTCCAAGAATTTGGCAGTCCCAAGGACTTCTCTTCCCTCGAGCCATGAACCATGACAGCCACATGTCAGGGCAGGCTGGCAGTCCCTGCCTGCTTTCCCTTCTTTGAGAACTCCCAGTCCTCCCCGCCCAGTCTCCTGACACAAACACCTCGGTGGCCGCAGCCTCTCGGACCCAATCCTGTTCCAGTGTCCCACGTTCCTCACATTGCTCATGGGTTCATCTCCAGTTGGCATTCTTGGACTTAATGGGACACTGTCAACAAATCACAGCCCTGTAACTTTTTTTTAACCTGCTGCTGTCACACTGCATAATTAAATTAGTGAAATAACTACAAGATCAGCTCATGGAGGAACTGAGCAGAATCACACCCATGACCATTCGAGTGGTGTCTCCTTCCAAACAGGATGCCCAGGACAAGCAAACACACAACCAATTATTTTCTAGAAGGAAATTTAAAAATGTTGCATGCTGTTAACATGAGCACTCTCCCATGCAGAGTCACACAGTTCCACAAAGGGGAAGATCAACAGTCCCCCAAACAGGGAAACCAGAGTCCCAAATGCCATCAACAGGCTGGGGACTGGGGGGCTGCAGCAGGACCTGAAATCAGGTTGCTGAGATTTGCTTTTTGCTTTTAAAGTTGACAGCTTCAACTGCCAGCATCTACACCCAGCACTGAGCGTGGGGAAACCTGCTGTTCTCTAGCTCTAGGCTGGACGGGTAAATTTTTTGGGTTAATGTTTTCATGACCGTGCAGCCAGGACTGCTGTTTATTATCCATCCCATCCCCAGTAACTTCTTACCTTCTTTTCTTTTTCTACTGCTGTTGCCCATGTGCATTTCTGATAGATCTAAAAATAATTGCTAGCACTGCAGAAATGCCTTCAGCTTTTAAATAAGGATTCCATAATCCTCCATTCTATAAAGATCTTATATAACAAATTATTGCTGTCCTGCAGAGTGCTGTAAGGGCATTTAAGGAGGTTACTGTGCACCCCATGCCTGCTGCAAGCCCAGACAAAGGACAATAAAAATGTGAACCAGAGGAGAAGGAATAAAAGAACCCCAGAAAGAGTTCCCATCTGGCTGGGAAGAGGAGGTGCTCCTGCAGGTAGTCAGCAAAGAGCCTGAGCACTCTTTCAGTGAAAAAACGTTTTCTAACATCTGAACCTCCCCTGCTGCAACTAAAGCCATTTCCTTTTATCCTGTCCCCTGGGACATGGCAAAAGGGACCAAACACCACCTCACTACAACCCCCCTTCAGGTAGTTGTAGGGAGAAATTCCCAGCTCAAGGTTTGTGAGGATACTAAATCCATACTGAAAAATATAAACCCAAATAGTCAGTTTAAAGAATGGTTAAAAACAGATTACAGAGCATATAGACCTGAAAATATGACCTAAAGATTGTAATGCAGCATTTAAACAAAAGCAGTGATACAGGGAAAGTTCTGAGACTCTTCTTGGAGAGAATCCTCTTCAGCAAAGGCAATCCTCTCAAAGGTGAGGCCTCCACCTTACTTGGTTCCTCCCTCTCCAAAGCATCACAGATGGCTTTGCCTCAGCACTGCCCTGCAGACCTGACAGAAACCTCTGCCAGTGTCCTGGCACACACAGTGACCCACACATCACCCTGGGGTGCCCTGCACCCCACAGCCTGCCAGCACAGCAGCTGCCTCAGCAAACATCAGCCCTTCCCTTCCGTCCTCCCTTTTTAATTTGTTAAGATGCTTCTTCAAAAGGGGAACTTTGACAATTAAGACACTTAATGATCAAGGGAAGGGAAGCAAATCTGCAGTGGCTGCTGCCAGGCCCAGCCCCCAGAGGAGGCTGGCTCGTGCTCGGCTCCCAGGGCTCCGCTGCCGGTGTTTATCCCAGCCGGGTGTTTTTCCCTCGCGCTGCCGCGATTGTTTGGCTGGGCTGGGTGATGGATGGTGGAGAAGGTCTGGAAATGTGCTCCTGAGTCGACAGGAAGCTGAGGGGGCCTTTGCCAGCACTTCCTTCCTGTATACAAGGGGAGGACAGAATGGGAAAAACCTTGGCTGTCTCTTACCCTGAGAAAAGTGCTCCCCTTCCAGCTGGATTACAGTAACAATATTTTAATCTTTTACAAAGATTATAATATCCTTCCTCTCCAAGTATAGCTCCAGTGGCAGCTCAGAAAATGAAATTAACCAACAATGTAAGACTCAATAGGTGGTGCTGGAAGCTGAACAAATGGAGGTCCGTACTGGAAGATCCCTGTCTTCAGCCAAGATATAAATCACCAGTGATCACACCTGTCTAAACCAGGACTTGACTCCATGAGCAACCAGGACTAAGCACTTCAACAGGAGGTGTAAAATGTACGTAAGTGGTACATTGAAAATGTGTCACTCTGGACAGCTTCATTCCTGTGCCTGCTTTAGAGAGTGGATCTAAACTCAAACCACAACATTTATTACACCTACAAAATATAAGGCTGCAATGAGCGATCTGTGAATGTTCTGACCACACATTTCGCACAAGCACCCAGGATATTTTATAGAGACTTGAATGTCTTTTTCCCAAAACCCAGCCTCTAGGTACTTCTGTGGATGATTCACAAATCACCATGACATCCTGATGTGTAATCATAACCTGTTCACAGTAATAAAAATACATGCTGAGTATTAGAGAACAGGTGTTTCATGCTACCACAGAAATTTTTCTAAAATGTTTCATTTTTGAGCTCCAGATTCAGGCCCACAGACAAGGGCTTTAGTGTAGGCAGGTGTTCAACCCCAAATTTCTCTGCCCCAGCCACATGGCCTGGGACAGCTAGAGCAGGGCACACAGGTGGTGGCTCTGAGGACCCCTCTCCTTGCTGGCCCAGCAAGGGGAGATCCCAGGAATCCCCTCATTTGTCTGGGTGTGTTTGCCCAAGGGAGTCTGCAAAAGGGAGGAAGAAATTCTCAGGACTCTTGGCAACAAAAGAAAACTCCCCAAACCTGTGAGCAGACAGCACTCCTAACAGCCTCTATCTCTGACAAAGGCCTCAGACAAAAAGGCCTCACCCATGAACAAAGAGTGGGGAACAATGGGAACTGTCAAAAAATAGCCCTCGCGTCAGAGCTAAGAATGCCCCTTGACACTTCCAAAAAAGCCCAGGCTGAGCAGAGCCTGGGAGGCCACAGGCACAGCCCTGGCATCCGCCTCTCCCAGCCCTGCCCCAGGCACAAACTGCCAGCAGCACTCGGGCAGGCTGAATTCCAACAGCCAAACATGGGGATGGAAGAGGAAATTTAGGGTAGGTCTGAGCCAGAAGAAGTAATAAATTCCTGTCCATCCAATCTGTCCAGCAGGGACCCTGACACGGAGACTCAATGGGACATACCTGACAATGGTGTGTGCACATCTTCCCTTACCACACAGGGTAACTAATTACCAAAGCAATTAATGAGAAAACTAAGTTATGGCAAAAAGCAGCATGAGTTGTGTAATACACTAATAAAACCCCAGTGTTCTTCTGAACTGGTCAGAACTTACAAAAAAATTGCTAGAAAAATTTTCAACCTGGACTAGAATTCTAAGAATGCTGATATCCAGATGCGGACAGGAAACCTCAAAGACCAAATAATCTTCATGGCATGCAATTTAGCATTGATTCACATGTTTTGCTTTATTTGTGATTCAGCATTCCCCTCCACTAGCACTAAGAAAATAAGTGGAAAGCAAATTATGCTGAATGAACAGGAGAAAACAGGCAGACACTTGGAGAAGCAGAAAACTCACCCGTGGGCTGATCACTTGAGTAACTGTCCTGATTCATCCTCCCAAAGGCGGCACCAGATCAGGATGCTGAGGTTGGAGGTCTAAACTCACAGCCCAAGCTCTTCTGGAAAGAAAATGTAGAGTTACTGTCAACCTGTAGGAGCTTCACCCTGTGTGAGAAAGGGAATATCTTGTGTGTGGTCTGTTGTTCTTGAATTTAGCAGGAAAGTGGAGAACCTACTGTGCATGTACAACTTGGTGTAGGAGCCATAGGATTCATGCCTGAATATCAGAGAATGCAATAGTAAATTGAATTAAGTCAACCAAGGAACACTGAAAAGTGGCAGCTGAGACCCCATGGAAGGTAAAGCAGCACATAGTTAAAAACACAGCTGGGCTCCTGGAATAGGCTGAGATGAATTTCAGGTCTAAACTGCACAAACAGGAGTCCCTAATGCTGTTCATTTGAGTAGCCAAACAAAACTGCCCAGGGTGAAGAGTTGGACATGATGATCGTGAGGTCCTTTTCAACTCAGCACATTTGGTGATTCTATGATTCTATGCAAACCCCAGACCTACTTGACCCCAAACCGGACAAACAGGCCACGTGAAAGCATGTTTTTGCCACAGCTACACAGCTCCTCCTCTTTGTTTGCTTGCCCTTCCACTCATCACATCTTGACTGTGGTAGAGTTGGGAACAGAACCCATGTCTCCCAAATCCCAGTCCAGTGCCTTAACCACTACATCCTTCCTGCTGAATCACACTGCAGGATTGTTTATCAGGAAGGAAATTCCCCCTCGAGACCACTCACTCTGAGTGTGCTGGTGAAACACAAATGCTTAGAAAAACACAAACAGAGAGGCAATAACAACAAGTGATTGAAGTCCCTGTGCTGGCTGGAGGCACAGCAGTACCTTGGGTTTGTTGTGGAGCAGTGGAAGTGAGGCACCACAGAGCAGGACATGACACAGAACAAGCAATGCATCCAGCTGGCCTCCCAGGAACAGCCTCCTGCTCTCCACATGATCCGTGACTCTCAAAGTCTCTCCCCCACATTTAGCACGAGGTGTACATCGCTCAGGGCCATTCAAAAGGTTGGGATTCTCAGCAGGCACTGGGAAGGTCATCTTTGGCAGCAAAGCTGCCAAGTGCAAGCAGCTGTGGATATGATCCAGAGGGCCAGAATTAACCTCAACATGTTGTGCGAGCAAAGGGCCCTTCCTTTCTTTAAGGTCTTTAGCCCCAAAATAAAAAAAAGCAGGGTGTGTATGAGGAGAAGATACCAAAAATGGAACAAATATGTTTTAGCCTAAACACAGTTTACCCCATTGGTCTCCTAGAAAACAAAAAGGGCTGTAATTCATCCATGATCTGTCAAAAAACACAAACCCACTGAAATGGCAAATTCATGGTCCAGGACTCTGAAGAATTTGGCTCCGCTCAGCTGTTGGACAGAGGGGAAGAATTTCCCCATTCACAAGCAGTGGATTTGCAGGTTGTGTCCCGTGAGACCCCACCACAGTAACCAACAAAAACGTGCTTGGGCAGATGGCAGAGCTTGGACTGGATCTTGGGACACTCCCTTTAAATGTCAGTGTATGGGCATTCCAGCAGGACCTGAGACTCCTGGGGGCAGGGAACCAAAGCCTCGCTCTCAGCAGCATCCTGGGGTCACACCGGACCTAGAGCAGCTCTAACAAGCCCAGAGATGGGGCAGCTGCCCCAGAGCGGAGCCAAGGCAGGCGTGCCCAGCCCATGGTGCACGGGGCAGCCAAGGGCCAGCACCCACCCCCAGGCGTGGGCAGGGCCCCAGGCTCTGCTGGACACTGCAGGCCCATGGCAGGGAGCTGTGCTCTGTGGGCAGCCAGCCCATCACACCCCCATGTGAACACCTGCAAGCTTCTGTTCTGCACAACCATCGCCTCTGTTTGCACTTCACACTCCAAGAATGATCCCTGCTGATTGTCAGTCGGTCCTGAAGAGCCTCCTGGAGAAAGTGCAGGGAGTGCTGCTGTTGCTCTGGTCACACAAAGCCCCTCCAGGGACACTTTGAGCACGACCCATTGTCACATGCAGCACCTGCATCTCCTCTGACCATGTGGGCTCCCCTCCTGAGCGGGGGACACACAAAAACACCTTTGGGGAGCTCATCCCAACAGGAGTGACTTGAAGAGACATCTGTGGAGTCACACATCTCTCTCTGGAGTCCAGAGGCTCTGGGTGAACACCTCAGATCTCCCATCACTGAGTCCCCTCCTCTACCTCTACCATTACTTTATCCCCAGTTGAGCATCTGGGCTCTGCTGTCCGGTTTGGTATTTTGACTCTGAGTCCCCTCATCATCTCTGTTGTCACTTAATTGTCTACAGCTTTTGTATTTACCTTAACATCTAAAAGAGCCAGAGGCTTCTCATGGTGCTCAGTGATGGACAAGACGCAATGGCCATGAACTGAAATATGGGAAATCATGTTAAAACATTAAAAACAGAAAAAAAATATTCACTGCATGAGTGATCAAACTCTGGATCAGGCTGTCCAGAGACACTGCAGGGTTTCATCCTGACTGGACACAATCCTGAGCAACCTGCTCTGACTGACTCTGCTCTGAGCATGGGCTTGGAGGGGTGATCCCCAGAGGGCTCCTCCAACCTCCCCTGTTCTGCCACTCCATGGTGCCCTGGAAGACTGCTTACATTTGGGATGCACACAAGTGAAAATAGCCTGACCTTGTTACCAGCGGTAATGCCTGAGATTTCCAGAGAAACTATGATTCAGTTGGGAGGGGATTATGTCCCTCTGCCCCACTCAG
>VZTX01001308.1:65052-101701 GCA_013400915.1 Pardalotus punctatus | reverse complement strand
GGCCGGGCCGGGCCGGGCGGGGCTGCTCGGGCGGGGGGGCAGCGGCAGAAAGCGGCCGAGGCCCCCGTTCCTCTGCCGGCGGTAACAAATTGCCTCCATTGTCTCTCTGCTCAGCCGAGAAAACGGTGATCCGCTCAGGGGGCTCTAAAACCGCCGTTGTGCAGGCCCTCGGTGGCTCAGGCTGGACACAGCCCTGCCTGGGACCATCGAAGGGGTATCGGTCTTTGGGTGTTGAAAGCACTGATTTGTCAGCGGGGAAGGAGGGAGCAAGAGCCCCATCACTCCGCAAGCAGTGCAGCCTGTAAGAGTGGCCTGGGCTGAGTTCAGAATCAAATCAGATGGCCTGGGCTGAGCTCAAAATCAGATCTGGCAGCCGGGCGGTGTTTGGTCTTCCAAATCCTGTGGGCTCCGGGTTCAGCAGGGCTGCCGAGGTGGGCGTGCTCCCTGGGTGTATGCGGATACGTGTCCAAGGGACGGGGGCAGACAGGGTTCCCAGCCCAGGTGTGTCATCCGCTTAGACTGCATTCACCTGCCAGACTGGGATGTGAAAACCCAGCAAGTCCCAGTTCCACCGACTTCAGTTCTGAAAGCAGATTATATTTATTGCTCCACTTAACCTCACGTGGTAGTTGAAAACTTTGTTGATGAGACACAGCAACAGGACTTGTAGACATTTGGAGAATAAAAATGTTTTAGTGTTTGACCCAGAGAAAAGGTGATGACTTGATGGAAGAGGTGAAGGATAAGCCTCTGTGGCAGCCCTTGTGGTGCCTTTAGTTGGCTTTTTCCACAAACGTTTTTCCTTGTTGGTCTTAAGCAGACTTTGGGCCTGACAATATTCATTTAATGCAACAGATGTTCAGCAGAGCTTAGGTAAAGGTGGGCCAAAGGTTCTCTTGGTAGTGGTGAAACTTTCAAAAACTAAGGTATAGTTTCTCAGAAAATAAGAAAGTATAATTAAGATAAATTTCTGCATTTAATAAGTGAATGACAAGTAAATATTAGGTACATTTGAAGTAGATAGCTGTGAAACTATTCAATCATTAATAGAGGTTTGTCTAAAGTAATTGATTGTCTTTTTCATGTACTCTCTTAAAAAGCGTGTTTGTGTTTGTTATTTAAATCAAAAATGAAAAAAATAGGATGGCCTACAAAGACATTAATATCTATGAAATCTTAAGCTGGCCCCAAAATGCATTTTCTTTCATGTTCAATGGATGTCAATATTTATATATAGTAACTTGCTTGAAATATATTTTAGTTATTTTCCGCAGGTATTAGCTGCTGAAGGCGCAGGAAATTACATTCAGTGCCAGTCAGGGTCTTCAGCAAGTGGCAAACTCTTGCAGGAAGGATTGTGCTCGCTGGCCTCTGTCTTTTGTTCTCATTTTGGAATCAAAACCCCATGGTCTATCATGTACTACACAAGTGCAAAATTGGCATAAAATCAGAATATTTGTGCCCCTTTAAAAACACCATATATTATTGAACCAGTGTAATAATTCTTTGTTGTGGGAAATGGAGCATCACTAATCTTTCACAGATATTTTGTGATAAAAATATGTGCTAAACCAGAAGTCTGCAAGCACTTACACATACATACAGCTTTAGCCACATGCGTGGTCTTGGCTTTGCATAGGTTTGTTGAAGTCAGTTATGCATTTGCTTGCAGGATGCTGGTTTAAATTTGTTGAATGTTAAAGCAGTTCTGTTACCAGTTAATACTTAATTACAGGTGTGGTGGTCTCTTTCTCTGTAAAGATGAGATCACAACAGCAGTGAACACTGTTCTTGCACATGGCCCGGCTGCACAGGTGTTTTTATAGTTTAAACGTTGTCCTTGGTTGACCTTTTAGTTTAATTTGTCAGAAGTGTGTCTTATGAGCTGATGAGACTGGCTTTCAGTAGAATGGTCATTTTACCTTGCCAGAAAAGACCGTGCATCAGTCAGTAATTGATATTCCTGATTAATGGAAGAGTTATCTAAGTAGCTAAGAGTTAACAAAGTATTTAGATCTGTCTTCACCATATCCTATCAATCAACAAAGTTTCAACTGACTGGAGAAGGGAACTGGGGTATACGATTCCTGATTTATCCAGGCTCTATTATTTTTCCTTTGACCTTGGCTAAGTAATGAATTATTCTATGCTTTATTTCTCTTCTCACTAAGTTTTATCAGGTTATATTGCCTGCACATAAAATGCTCTGAGAACTTTCAGAGTTGAGATAATGTTCAAAAGCAGGTATTTCAGTGTCTTTGGCTTTACTTTTCTCACTGTGAAAAGAAGTTTTAGGGAATGAGATCACTGGCTCTTATGTCTGAGAATTTTCAGCTGATGAGGTACCCTGAGGTGTTCACCCATCTCTGTCCCTGTCTCACAGGGGAAAGCTGTGTTTTAGCAGGACTTAGAACCAGACTCTTCAAGTAAGGTACTGGAGAGCAGCAGAAAGACATTGCTGCCTTTTGAAATAGTCTTTGTACTGCATGTATAAAGTGTTTCTCAGAAAATGTGATGAAAATATATATTTTTAACTATACAGCTATGGAATGACACTCTGAAAATAATACACAGTGTTGTTTCATCTTTTAATATCAGCATATTTATAAAGGTGCAGTTGCTAGATAATACTTTCCTTGCAGGTTTCATCTTTGTAATTCCGTGGAATTTGTAACTTCACTGTAATGTATGTCTTGTAAGTCTCTGAGATTAACCTCGGTGTGTGAGCTATTAAGACATCTTTTTAGACTAACAACCGAATTTTTGTGTCTGACAAGATTGAGGAGAAAAAAGTGCAATCCCCTATAACTCATCATTTTTTGTAAGTCAGAGCTCAACAGAGCTTGTTTAGGAAAACATCCTGATGCTCTCCTGAAAAGCAGCTTTCAGAAGTTACATTTAACATTTTTCATGTTCTAATGTGAGAGGATAAAAAGGAAATCTTGTTGGCTGCCCACCATCGCCATCAGTTTAACAGTGCAGTAGGCCTAGTTCAGTGCCTTTCACTGCTTGCTTAATAGATACAAATGTCAGAATGATGGAATGATTAAATTAAATGATTGGGCTCTTAGCTGCTGAGAGTTTAGGAGTGAAAAGTTGTCAAAGGGTAAGAAGCAAGCTGCTTCTTACATGGTGTCTTTTAGACAGAATTTTCCAAATGCTGAAATGCTATGGATACTTTGGGCTGAGTGTTTATAGTGTTACCTCCAGCCTGAATTTCTTTTTAACCTTTTCTAACATGGCCTGTGTGTGTAACATCTACAGCTCTATATTGTAGTGTAAGAGAAAGAACAGAGCATCTTGGCTTTGATTATCAGATCATGGGGTTTCTTTTGAAGTTGTTAGTGTGACATTTTACCCAAAGTACTTCGTGACTTCCACTTGCCTCATATTCTGGTGCATGCTACATGAGGGGTGCTTTGGGAAAGGGTGTATTTAAGCTGCGTGTGCCAAGGCTGGTCCAACACCAGGAATCCCCTTGGGGGCAGTAAGGAACCAAGGGAGCCTTGGCTCCACTGGGGAGAAGTTTCCTTCTTGGTGCAAGTTGCCCAGCACAAGGTAAAATCTGAGCAGAAAGGGCCACTTGCCACTTTCTCATGACTTATCAAATAGTTCCTGTGTGTGCTTAGCAAGCCTCTGCTAGGAGCACATTGCTTTTTGCTCAGCCAACAGTAGAGAAAATAGTCCTCCAAACTTGCAGTGTTGTGATGAAAGGAGCACCAGGCAGCTTTGCAGGAGCTGATAAGTGTGTGTGTTTATCTTTTGTGGACATTAAACTAGGTTTGCATATACATTGTAGCTGCGTAAGAGGTGGTGGAACTGGCTTGCAAAAACCTGAGGTCAGAATGACTTCCACACCTGCCGAGTTCTTAAAAAAGAATTAAAAGAGTGCTACAGGGCAGTTTGCTGATTCAGCATGGCCTTACAGCTTCTGACCTTACCTTTCTATAAGAAAACAGTTTCATCTCAGTGTAACAGTTATGTGCACCCAGTCCTGCTATGGCTAAGATAGAAAATTTAAAAATCTTTAAAATTAAGATAGATTTTTCTTTTTCCCCTCCAAAACTGGAATGGATGAGAAACACTGAATTAGTAATTTTTCATCTACTTTATTTTTAAAATGTTAGCCTTTGTTCACACGTAGGCTACTTTGAATAGCTATATAAATAACAGGGTTCTAGTTCAGCAGCATACAGTAAGCGTTGCTCATCTGCTCTGCTTTTTTGGGCAACAGTAAAGGAGGTGCCTGTTGTAGTGTGTTTGTTATGGTGTGTCAAGTTCCTGATGTCTGAAAAGAATGCATGGAGGTCTTTTTACCCAAGATGAAACTTGTTTGATTTAGTGGCATGCAGGCTTTGTGTGAGATATGAATATTCCAGCATTAAAAATGAATGTAACTTACTGCAGCGAGTATCATTGCTGGAGGAAAAGTGCTTTTCCACGTTGTAATAAACTATTCATAATGCACATGCCATGACCTCGTCTCTTAAATGTTAACTTTGAACTTCAGTCCTCTTTTGGATTATGGAGCTGGCATGACACTTTCCTCAAAAGTCTCTTTTAGCACATGTCTAACAAAACAACCCTGATAGAAAAAATTGCAATGAACTATGGAAAAAGATTGTATGTTCTGGAGCAGTGATTGATATTAACAGACAGTGGTGCAAGGTTTGTGGTCTGATAGAACACATTCCTCAGCTAGCCAGGCTGCATAGCAAAGATTGCTCTTGGGAAAAGTCCCCGAATTCTTTGGCTCTTAGACAGCAAAGTCATACCAGTGACATGGCATGTTGGACCTTTTGTGAGGGGGAAGGACTTGAGACGAGTTTTGGTTTTGTTTTTCTTTAAATGCTGAGTTATGTGTTGGAAAACTGACTTCTGTGACAGAAGTATTTAAAAAAAAAATCGTAGTTCTCTAAATTTAATATTTATTTTGAAATGGTATTTGTAAACAAGGAGCAAGAGAATAAAAGTCAAAATTTTACCTATGTCAAAACTGTAAAGTCTTAGAAATTTTCTGTTCGTCCTGCAGTTTTGAGTACGTGATAGCAACCGTTGTGAAATCCTGATTTTAGTTCCAAAATGTGCCTAAAATAGGTGTGTTTTTTAGTATGGTTGGTTTTTTTAGCAGTGCTGCCAGTGAAGAGGAGCATGCTGTCCTGAGAGGCAGCCCTCTTGGGGGTGTAAAATTATTAAGGATGGAAATAGCTGGAATTAGATGTGGATTCAGTATTTTTAAATGATGTAGATACAAAAAAGCACCTATGTGTGTCTTATTTTGGGGTCAGTTGTTTTTTTCCAAGTGCCTGTAAAACACTGGATGCTCTTTCGAAGAGTGAAGCAGAGCAAGGGAGCACATGCGAAGTGATTGTAGTACCTGGAGTTTTATTTGAGCATTCAGTACACTCTTGTCTTCATGGAACTGCCCTTGCTCATCCCTGCATTTTAGTTTCTCTGGAATCACCTTCCTTTCAGTGGCTTGGGAAGGAGGTCATTGTGAAGAGTTTGGAAGTCCTTTATATTCCATACAGAATGCATAGAAGTGTTAATGTAGCTCTGTGTGAATGTAGGTATTAACTGAGAGGATTAAGCGCAGGCTTTGTTTGGCAAGTACAAGGTATTTTACTTGTATTAAAAACACAGATTATATCTTGGCTGAATCTGCTTTGAACCACTAAAGGTGATAAAGTAGCTCATCCTCATGGTTGGTTGGAGTTTCATGCTTCAGATGCTAATAAGGATCATACTTGTAAGATTTAAAAACACCCCAAACAGGTAAAGGTAGAGATGTTGTGGTTCTGTCCTTTAGAGCTTGCTGTAGTTCAGACAATCAGACAAAATGAAAATATATTAATCCTGCATACTAATAGATCTGATATTTATAGGGAGCTTCTGTAGCCTGCTGTAGGCACAGGCTCAGTCCTGTCCTTGTAAATGAAGAAAAAATTCTTTGGTATTTTATTAAATTTCAGTGTGTGGCCATTTTATACACTGTTGTCTATTTTTTTTTCTTTTAAGACACAAGATTTAAAAATCTAATTTCTTTTGGTTTTCCCATTAGTACCTTTCCTTCGTACCTCTTAAGCAATTTCCATATTTGTTGCTGAAATGGATGGTTTTTATTAAAAGAATAGTGGTCATTTATCATGGGAAAGGGAAAGTAATCCTTCATTTTTAAAATGATAGGATTAAATGCTTTTGACTTTGCAAACATTGCAAATTTTCACTATAGAAAAGTTATCTGTTAAGCTTATAGCCCTTGTGGAAAGACATCAGTTTGCACTTTTAAGTCCATTTTATGCAAACTAATGTGACCTTATTTGTAGGTGAGTTAAAGGTTATTGAAACTGAAAGCTTTCTTCAGGTTCATAACACGTTAAATACAGGAGCACTTCCGCTGACATTAATGTTGAGCATATAATTGAGTGCTGTGCTGAATTAGGGTCTGATGTCATTCGGAATGTGCTGCAGGACTCTGTGTGTCTATTAATGTTCCTTAAGGAAAGGAGGAACTTAACGGACCTGGGGCTGTAGGAGAAATCAAACCTAACTAGTAAATTTTATTTTAAATGTAGTTTTTCAACCATTACTTGCCAGTTGAAGACAATTGCTTTTTTTTTTGCTTTTTTTAATTTAAAAGTGTGTTTGTTTCTTCAGGACTTGGGGGATATCAGAGGATCGTGGGTCAGCAGGACGTGTGCCCATATTGCAGTGTCAGTTACTCCCAGTTCATCAAATCACACTCTGCAAATAAACATTTCAGTGGGACCAGATGCTTCTGGGTGTTCTGGAGCTTGGGGAGTTTTAGTGCACAGGATGAGTGTGTACAACAGTGTTTAAACTTTTTGGGCAGATTCTTAAGTCAAGCTTGTTCTTCATTTGAAATCTGTTTTAAATAACAGGAGATAGAAAATCTGCACTAATCAAATCTGAGTACCAATGTCATATCCCAGGCTGTCCCTTTTACACTTGTTTATCCTGGAACCTGTTGGAGATACTTGGTGAGGAAAATTAAAGTTGGAAGGAAGACTCTGGTACTGTAGGAGTGAGCTGGGCCGTGTTACATGCTTAGGAGGAATGTTGACATCATGTCATACTGTCAGAAGAGCTTTTGGTCCTAATAAAAGAATGGAAGGATAGTTTCTGATTATTTCTCTTTATGCTATGAAGTTGCTGCAGTATCTGCATGCAATCTGAGGCAGCCATTTGGTTTTCATAAATAGTATAATTTCAATGGTTTTCAAAGTAAGTGAGTAAGAAGTGTTTTGCTAAGAGTTTAACATGTTAAATTATGTGGATCTATGTGATTGTCTTTGATAGGAGAGCTGCAAAGAACATAGGAAACAATATTCACATGTAAGTGAAGATAAAGCAGAAAAGCAAAGCTGTTTGGATGTTGGATGAGGTAGATCAGGACTTTTCCAACAGAATATCTCAAAGGATGAGGCCCCACAGCCTTTGTGGATAAGTGTTCCAGGCCTTGGTCTCCTCTGTGTATTTTTTTCCTATGCAAAAAATACAGATTCCCCACTGCAACTCATGTCCATGGACTCTTCACCTTGAGGAAAATTGTCTTGGGTTTCAGTTAAGGAAAGCAGGGTTTGCAATTCACTTTTCCCAGCAAAATTAGTTTGTTGTCTTGAGTTCTTGATGCTTGGGAAGGGTGGGTAAAGGGTGCTGTAATAACATAAGAAAAAACATGTTTTGTTTTCTTTACAAGTGAACTCCTGAAAATCCTTGGGAAGTTGTTACTCTGCAGATGTGTCTCCATTTGGGTCTCCCTGCTGTTGCTTTGCTGTTCTGTAGTTCTGTGGACAGCTGCTGCAGTAGTGCATCTGGGGTCCCTTGAAAGTGGTTTTTCAGAAAGATTAAGTAGGAGTTGGGCTTAGTTTTAAAACATAGTTCCCATCTGTTTCTTAGTTTATTATATAATGGATTCATGCCTTGCTAAAGGTCACTGTAAACTTGCTGCGCTTGGGTTTTTCAGGCTATTTAGGTGCTCATTTCAAGTGTTTGTTCTGAATGGGAAATATGTTTGGTCGCTGGAAGGCTGATTCCTGCGGCCCGCTCAGTGATTTGTTCAGCTCTGTTACCTTAAACGGTAGGGTTTTTCCTCCCCCATGCTGTCTTCAAAATACAGTGAGCACGAAACTTTGGAATGCTTTGGCTGATTAGCTGACTCCTCTGAAACTGGGTGAATTACTGGTATATTGATTGGATTACATCATTATAAAGATATTGTAAAACTTAATAGAACTAAAACTTAACTCTTTATTTTTTTCCTCTCCATAGGCTCATAAGTCAGTGAACTTTGTTTCAACTCTGCTTCAGATAACTATGTCGGAGCAACTGGATTTACCAGTGAGACAGGCAGGCAAGTTTTCAAATATTTTTTTTCATTGTATCTACTCTAATGGTGCATACGCACAAGTACCCATGCAGATACTGTTAAAGAATTCTGGTGGTTTTAATCTTGAGCACTCAAAAGTTTGGAGTTCTCAAATTACAGTCATCATGAACTATTATCTGGCACCATGTACTGAGTAAGGGAGACAGAAAGAAAAGGTGTGTCTGGCTCTTGAATGATTCTTTCCCTTTATCTCCAGTGAACATTCTTTGGGGAAGCAGAGTGGTTTGTGATGCTGGTACACTTGGTCCAAGGAGGTCTTTTATACTTGTACTGAAAGCACTAATGTTTCTAAACATATTAAGTGGAAGAAAACAAATTATGTCTTTTGGAACACTGCTTATTTGCACGTGAGCCATCAGTAAAATTGGGTGTTGATTATTGAGGACTCCAAACATCACCTTAAAGCTGCGCCAGTTACTTGATAGAGGTTTTTAGTACAATACTTCAGTGGGTTTTCTGACTGGTCAGGAGGGTGTGATCTGGATTGCTTATTTGGATCTTACATGTGGTAGACTGTTCTAAGCTGTAGCCTAAACTTAACTTGCATTTTTATCTTAATGCTTGGGGATACCATTCAAATGATGACTCAGAAAGGTTACTGCTTTACAAATATAATGTGCAAAAAGAAGTTTGAAACAACCTCTGAAATGTCACTCTGCTCTGTGTAAGCCAATTAAACCCCAAAGCATCCTGTGGAGAGTGGGGATGGCTCATTCGAGGCACAGCTAGCAGTGTGTGTTCGCAAAGCAATTAATGATAAATCCCACTGAGGGCTGGCTGAAGTCTGTATCACTTGAGTCTTGTAATAATCTGCTGAGTATTTCTTGACCTCTGCAGACATTTTCAGAAACCTCTGGTTTCTGAATCTTCAGAAGATGCATATGAAATTTTGGAAGAGAAGTTGCTTTATGGACTTGTATGTAGAATTAGATTAACAGTAACTTTGTTAACTTAGCAAAAACTGGGCCAAGTAAAACCACCAGACTTTGTTACCAGTTTGCATTTGAGATTTCCTGTTTCATTTTGTAAGTACTATTCTAAGTGCTGTAATTTATATTCTGCCACACAAGCAGTTTAGATTTGGTTGTCAAATGGTAAATGCAGAGTTTGTTCCAGCAGCCTGATTGCTACAAATTGCTGTGGCCCATAACCATGGTATAAAGGAGCTCTCTCTCTAGCCAGCATTCCTGTATCACAAATTTAATTAGACTTTTTTTGCTTACAAGTGATTTTTTAGGTTACCATTAGTATTGATCAGCTTTTCTTTTTCAGTTTTAGCGAAAATATTGAGAAAATAATTATAAAGGATTTTTCAGAAGTGTGTTGCTAAATAGTTCTTCAACTAGTTACCTGGATCACAGATAAAAACAATACCTTTAGTATTTTTATGTGAAATGGGTGAAAGAGTATCAGTTTAGTAAATTATTGGGTTAATAATTTGTGTGGTTTATATATTTTGATTTTCCTGCTTAGGAAGGGCCAATGATTTAGTAATTTCAGTCCGTTTTGTTCTAAAGAAAATTTGCATGCAAGATACGTGTTTGTTTTGTACTTTGGCTTCAGCTGATTTGCCACTCTCATTTCACAGGGGTTATCTACTTGAAAAATATGATAACCCAGTATTGGCCGGACCGTGAAAGTGCTCCAGGAGAGATCCCACCTTACTCCATCCCAGAAGAAGATAGACACTGTATCCGTGAGAACATTGTAGAAGCCATTATCCACTCTCCTGAGCTGATCAGGTACACAGTTTTAGCCTCTTCATGAACTGCCTGTGGATTCTGGCTGTTGGGTTTCTTTCTTTTTTTATTTTTACCCAGCTAAGATCACCCATGTGCTAAGCATCCTTATCACACGCTGTGTATCATAAACATAGAATTAAAGTAGATAAATAGTTTTCAGTTTGTGTAACATTTAGAAATTTGAAGTTCCTTAAATGGAAGCAGAAAATACAGAACCTAAACCTTCTAAACAAAACTTAAAGGAAGTCTTAGTAAGGACAATATTTGCTCTTTCAACCCTAAAAGAATATTATTAAAATAATACTAACAACTTACTTATCATTGTGCCTTTGATTTCTAGAGTACAGCTTACTACTTGCATTCACCACATTATCAAGTACGATTATCCGAGTCGCTGGACTGCAGTTGTGGAGAAAATTGGATTTTATCTCCAGTCCGACAATAGTGCTTGCTGGCTTGGAATTCTTCTCTGTCTTTATCAACTTGTGAAAAACTATGAGTAAGTTCTTTCTGATCTTTCTCCATATAAACCAGCAGACACAAATTTTTGGTGTGTATATTGGTGTGTATATTTTGTATTGTGTGTATATTGTAACCATATAGAACAGTCTGTGGGACTGCACAAAGTCAGTGGGACTGAAATATTCTAATTTTAGAAAATATCCTTGAACACCTGCTATACAGATGTTGGCTTATGTATTTTCTCCATTAAAAATGACAGAAAAAATTCCTTCTAAAAATTTAAATTCAGAAAAAAAGAGGATGTTTTAAAATCTTCATGTGGTAGTTGTTTTGTGTGGATTGGTGGCAGTAAGAAAGTTTGCTCAAAATCATGACTTTTGCAGGAATTTATTATTTGAACCAGGTTTAAACTTTTAAACAATTTGTACTCTAGTAGTTGGTGACGGTAGCCATAGAAAGATTTGAAAGTATGAAATCTTGAGTGTTGGAAAGCTCAGAATTAGTTAACTGACTTTGCTATGATCACTTGGGTAGCCCCATCCAGCCCATCAGGGTATCTTTATCAAAGCCCACTGTGCTGTTATGTGGAAGGCATGGGGCTGGAATACTTGTGAGTGTTCTTGGCTCTGTATCTGGTGTTGTGCTCAGAGCTTTAACGTTGAGGCTGCATTTTGTGAAGTTGTGTGGAGCTTGGCTGCTGCTGCTGCCAGGTGGGAAGTGCATTTGAGCTGGGTCAGAGAGAAAGACAATCCTGGAGTCAGGGAATTGAAGTAGTGGAACTGATGGAACCCACAACTTTCTCATTCAAAGCACTGGAATGCATAACATCTCTGTTTCAGGTACTTGATTTAAAATGTTGCATGGAAAAATTTCCATCTAATTTAAAGTATTTTACATCAATCAGTGCAAAACAGTGAATGTCAGTTTCTCAAAAATACTTCTACAGGAACGCTATAAAGACCTTTGTAATCCCATGTGGGAGTTTTCTTAGTGGCTGAAAATTGCAAGTCCTGCTGGGAAAGGAAAGCAAAAAATTTCTCACTTGATTTTCAGCTTAAACATCTTTAACCAAATATGCTGCAGAGATCTGTGAGCTATAAATCAACAAGTGTTCCCTGGTAGTGCATGATGATGATAGCAATCCTTGTTTAGGGATCTGAGCCCAGTCATTGTGTGATTAACTAAGGTAGCAGGTGTGTCTGTAGCCTTAGCTGATCAAACACTTCACTTGGGGCCAGGAACTGCTCCTGCTTGCTCAGCTTTCTGAAGAAGTCAACAAGGGTGAGTTTCTTGTCACAAATCATGTAGGAATATGCACATTTCCGTGTGTTTCAGTCAGTTTAGTGGGACAGGAATCTGTGTCATGTTATGACTTTGATCAAGTTTTTACTGCTTCAGTTGTAGGAATATTCAAGTATTGTTTGTTTTTCTCAACATGGTACATAAGTATCTTGGAGCTTTTCACATTTTTTTTTCTTCAAATTCAACTAGCAAGATCAAATGGCTGCTCTTTGCATCGTCATTTTTTCTAGTATTTTTCAACTTTTTGTGGAAATTAGAAACTGAGTTTTCCTGAGGAAAATTTAATCTTAATGTTTGGGTTTCTGGTTCAGAAAATGCATGAAAACTGTATTACTGAACATGATTTTGGAGCTCAGTGTTTTGTAGTGGTTTTTACAGAACATGCCATCTGGCAGCAGATTGAGTAGTCTTTATCTTATTCTATTCTGAAAATTGCAACTGTTTAAGAAGCTGAGTATTGATATTTAACATTAGTGAAAAGTCTATGAAAAATGTGTTTGTAAAACAAACCAAAACTAAACCAAAGCTCAATCCTCTAACCCAAAAATCTCCCAGAGGAGTCCAAGAGTATGACAACTATTGATTGCTTAATCAAGAAATAAATGTACAATCTTAAAATTATATTTTACCCTGTTATTGTCATCATCAGTATGGACAAAGATCCTGTTTTGTTGTGATAATTCTTGAATCAATAAGGAGTTTTTTGTGTGTGTAAGTTAAAAGTTGGGGCAAAGATTTCAAAACGTGCCTTCATTTCCTTTCAGGAATTTTGAAATGTTTGAGAAAGGAAATGGAGCCTTGTTTTCAGCACAGGCAGACTGGTGGGCTGTCCCCAGCCTGGCAGGTCTGAGGCACTATTTCAAGGGTGGGTCTGCCCCATAGCCTTGAATCCCACCTTCTCTAAAAGATTGTTGGCTTTGGGCAAATTAAATGGTGAGATGTGACTTCACAGTTTATCTTCTTCAGTGTCAGTGAACCAATCTAGCTTCTGCAGATATTCTGATAAATTGTGAACTCTGATTATTTCTCAACTGTAACACTGCCTGGCTATGGACAAATTTTTGGTGTGGTAACAGGAACTGGCTAGGGGTTTTTTTTAAGTCACAGGTTGTTGTGAGCTGTCATATAACCTACTTGTGCCTACACTGGGGCAAGGTGAGCTTTTTCAATTTAAAGCTACCCGAAAGAAGTACAAAACTAGTTTTGTTCTCTAAAGGTACAAGAAGCCAGAGGAGCGGAGCCCTTTGATAGCTGCAATGCAACATTTTCTGCCAGTCCTGAAGGATAGCTTCATTCAGCTCTTGAATGATCAATCAGACCAGTCTGTCCTCATCCAGAAACAGATCTTCAAAATATTTTATGCCCTTGTCCAGGTATAAACTTTGTATATAACTTGACTAGTAATTTAAATTAGAGCATTATACTTTTCCTTAAAATAAAGAATGACAGAAATATTACAATATTAGATTACATCAGAATCACTTTCCCTACTACTCAGCTCCATGAATCACAAGTTTCTGATTATCTTGTGCTTTTACTTTTGTACAGTGCTATTCCTGGTTGGCACTAGATAAAACTTACACATGCCATTCTCTAAGGTAGATTGTTTGCTGGAAAACGAGCTAGAAAATGAGTTTTCTAAGGTCAGATTGTGGAGGCCAGCCTACAGAGAATTACCAGTGTAAATATAGCAGTTTGGAATGAAACTCCTCTTAAATGCTTCAGAAATGAGAGTAACATCCATTTAAGTAGCATTTTACCATTGCATAAACACAGTGAATTGGAGCAAAGACCTCTAGCACCTTTGAGGATACTTAGGATATAGATTACATGGTGTTAAGTTCTTTAGCCTGGTTTTTGAGGTAAATTGCTAATCTTTCATGGTAGCTAAGTGTAGGAAAAGATTTGAAGGCTAAAATTCAAATTGTAGAAGTAACATAACATAATTTATTATAAAGCAATTAAAAATAATTTCCCCCTTTTTTTAACAAGTACACATTACCTTTGGAGTTGATAAATCAGCAAAACCTGACTGACTGGATAGAAATCCTGAAGACTGTTGTCGATAGGGATGTACCAGCTGTAAGTGACTTTTGGCTATTCATGTCTCTAAGCTTAAGTATTTTTCATTCATTAGAATGTTAACAGTTTTAATTTTTTATTTCTACATTATTTTTTTCTCTAGAGATGCCAAGAAAATAATAATTTAAAAAAGCTAAATGGGGAGTTTTAAACAGACTAAACAAATTTTGAAAGTATGTAGCATATATGGGAGTTTGGTTGTTTTCAAATTAAAGCAAAATGTATTTTGGCTTCTTGTTTCAAAAATTTATTGAGCGTTTAAGCTCAATAAATGGGATTTATTTTTAGATGTGCTGTACTTCTTACTTCTATTAAGCTAGAAGTGCAAATGGCAGATTAAAAGCAAGATATACTATGTAGTTGTTCCAATTACATATAATTTGATGTCTTTGTGAATAATTGGTAAATAATGTCTTTTTCTCCTGAAGGAAACCCTTCAGGTTGATGAAGATGATAGACCTGAGTTGCCTTGGTGGAAATGCAAGAAATGGGCTTTGCATATCTTAGCTAGGCTCTTTGAGAGGTATTTTCTCTTCCATTATTATTTTAAAAAACCCCAAACAAATATTCAAGTCAGTAATACTGTTGCACCCTTGAGTTTACACACTTGTTTCTAATTCTAGGTATGGAAGCCCTGGTAATGTTTCCAAGGAGTACAATGAGTTTGCTGAAGTCTTCCTGAAGGCCTTTGCTGTTGGTGTTCAGCAAGTAAGAAACACTGAGTCTTGGGGGTATTAGGATAAATTTAGAGTTAGTAGTAATTTCTTATTTCACTGTTTTCTGAAAAGGCTTCTTGCTCTTATTTGCAATTTTATATTTCAAGCACATTGGTATGGGAAGCACTGATGTCTGTGGGGTAAAATAAAGGAATGATTAAGAAATTATCAATTTGCCGCATATCACAATCCACTCTCCACTCGCAAGCCCTCAAATGAGCTTCAAACAAATGCTACGAACTTTTTTTCTTTCTGGAAGAGATAGGTATAATATGTGGTGTAGCTGACCTTCAGAACTACCTTTGTAACTCTGATACAGAGTTTTTTTGACTTAAAGTCAATAAATGCTAAACTTTCAGCCTTCTGCAAAAGCCTGATCAAGCAGAGGCTCTCCTGCAGACAGGTCAGTGATGGTCCCTTTCCACTTGTCTCCCTGTTCTGGGTTTGCCACCTGTGCTGCGTTTTAGGGTCTGCTATATGGAAAGCATCTTTGGATTAATTAAAAACTTTAAGTATGTTTTTATAATATTTCCTTGTATTTGGTTCATAAATCACCTTTATTTTAAGATTATTAGGTTGCAAATGCAAATAGACTATTAATTCATGAAAATTAATAAGAGCTGAATGTTTTCTTCAGAGCCTTTATTTGAATCAGAAAAATAGTTCTTAGTTCAGTTTCAGTTCCCTTAATTTCTAATGAAATTTTAATGAACTACAGGACTTTAAAAGAAAAAATGTAGGGAAAGTATCTCATAAATACATGCTTTTTTGAAGGTTGTCCAAAGTATGGAAAACATTTGTCACATTGAGTGTGAGGCAATATATCCCAACATTCCCCTCAGACAAGTGGTGTCAGCATTGCTTCCTGAGGTGCTCATCTGTCACCTGTAGGTGACCTTAGAGAGATAATTATTGCATGTTCTTTAAGGCCTTACTGATTGCCTTGCACTTCTAAGATAAAATGAAGTTCTGACAAAAAGCTATGGCCAAGAGTAGTCTTTGAAAAGATAATTTTAACAGTTTGACAAAATACTTGGTCTTTTTCTTTACATTATCTTTGAATCAAATCTGATTCTTACTGTTATTGCAGCTAGGAAACTCTAAGAATTGAGGTGTTTGAAGAAAACTGCTAAAAATCAATACTTTAGCAGGCTTAGTTTGTTCCTAAACAATAATGTAACTTGTTTAGGAAGACAGACTCTATTTAAGGTGCTGCCCTCCATTTATCTGCAGAAGATAGATCTTGGGCCTGTGCTCAGAGCATGGAATCCTTCAAATAAATGTTATGGGAGATTTTTGGGCAAGATGCATTTCTTTACAAAAATTGGGAATCTGTAAAATACTGAAGAATACAAATTTGGATGGGTTTCATTGACTTCTCCATACTCTCCAAAGTATTTGCACCCTTTTAGTAAAGGAGTAACAGATAATTATATGGGATGAGACTACAGGTTGTTCAAGTAGAAACTGGAAACATACTGCTAATATTATTGTCATAATTACTTCCCATTGATTATCCCTCACCCCTCCAAAAAAAAATTTTAAAAAATCCAGTTCATTCAGCATTCATTTTAGCTAAACTTCCTTAGCTTGTCCAAAACAGGCTGAGCTGCCTAGCTGGAATACCTTGAATTTATCCCTTGTGTTAGCAGCTGTTTTGCTCAAGACTCTTCTCATTTTGGATGAGCTAGAACTAAACCCCAGGTGGACACTGCTGCCTGGTTGTTCATTGGCACTGTTACAGAATTTGATTTGATTTCCCCACAGCATCCATCCTGCTTTTCCTCATTGCAGGTCTTAAATATTTTCTTAATCTTTTAGTATCTTTACCTACTGCATCTGAATCATGAAACTATGTGCATCTTCTTGGTTAGTCCTCAAAAAAGCTGCCAGTTTGAACTTATGCTCTCTTCTTTTCTATTCTAACTCAATATCTAATGCTACCAAAACCTTGTACTTGGGTGTGGGTACCAAACAGTAATTTCTCTCTAAATCCTGGATGCTTTTAGACATCAGCAGTTAAATTCTGGGATCCGATAATGCATCTAGAGCATAAAACTGTAACGCTGTTGATATTTTGGTGAATGAGTGCATCCTCCTAAAACTAAAGTGCAAGGCAATTCCTTTGGGAAAAACCCTTCAGTATTTGTGTGATAAATGGTATCAATGGCATTCATTTTCAAAATAATGTATCTCATTTTCCCCTAGAAAATTATTTCGGTGGTATTAGAGATGAATAGATACCTTTTCAGACCTTCTGGGCTTAGATTTTTTTGAAAAATGCTTGTTTTGTGTGAAGAATTAAATGAAACCCTGGAAATGGGATTTGCCATTTCTCTCCAGTTGGTGATGCTGCTTCTGAAGGTGCAGTGTTGCCACTGACCTGGATTGGGCTACAGGGCACTCCCTTTGCATTACCCATGCAAAACTTCCCAGTGAGCTGTAATTTAATTACTGGTCATGGTCCCGTGTTCATTTCATGTCCTTATTTGTGGAGAGCCATGGACTTGAACACAGACCCCTGTGAGGAGTTCTGGATGCCACCTCAGGAGAAGAATTGAGGCCAGAGAGCCAAAGGGAGTGGCTGATGGAGCACTCCACACACACGCACATTCATTGCTCACTCGGCTGTGAGGTTGCTCAGAGGCACGGATCAGTAGATTGTGAGTGTAGAGTATTCCACCAATCCAGTGGCTGGGCATGAACTTCTGCCCCCAAAGAGTGGCAAGACGGAATAATAAACCTCAGAGGGCAAGGCCCCTTGGGGTGTGCTGGTGGTGAATTAGCATGTATGGTCTGTCTTTTTAAAGGATGGTATTTTTAAAAGATGTGCAAGCACCTAATGTGAGCTGCAAATTGTCTTATAAAATTAACAATGACATTTGGTAGAAGGATTAGTCAGTACCCATTTTAGCCTAATGAATAAACGGGGGTTTTGTTCAGTTTAGAGGGGTTCTTATGTAGGCTTGTGAGGGAGTGTAGAATTGTGGTGAAAGTGGTCTGTGCTCAGTATAAACTATTGATGAGATCTGATTTCTCTAGGTGTTGCTGAAGGTGCTGTATCAATACAAGGAAAAGCAGTACATGGCTCCTAGAGTGCTGCAGCAAACCCTGAATTACATCAATCAAGGAGTGTCTCATGCAGTCACCTGGAAGAATCTGAAACCTCACATTCAAGTAAGCTGTTTTTGGGTTTTAATACTTGGATGACTCAGAAGTACATTAGTCAGTCTATTGTACAGTCTTTCCAGCCTTGCTACAATTCACATTTTAGTCACTTCTCTTATAAATTACTGGTGGAAAGACTTTAAGCCTGTTTGATGAGGGTTACCTTGAAACATGAACAAAGCCAGTTAATTTATTACTGTCTCTCCTTTGTGCTTTAATATATTAAGGATTGTATACTAACACAGCAGCACATCATATTTAGAGATGGTTATAGCTGCTGAATTTATGGCATTGAATCATATCCATATACCATTATCCAAAGCCAGTGTAGTACCTTGTGTTGTATTGTAACTCTACCTGAAGACAAAAGATCTGCTTTTTTTGTAAAGTGCCACATAAATCCACTCTAAGTCCAAATGGTTTTTAAATGTTACTATTTTATATGAGGAAGTAACAGGATGGACAAAATCTGTGAAATACAGGACAGAATACAGAGATTGATTTAGTAGTGCTAACTTCTGTTCAATCTCTTTTCTAATTCCAGGGAATTATCCAAGATGTTATCTTTCCATTGATGTGCTATACAGATGCTGATGAAGAGCTTTGGCAAGAAGATCCATATGAATATATCCGCATGAAGTTTGGTGAGCATTTGAAGTCTACTCATGTTAAGAAATTATTTCACGTAAAGATGGGATTTTTAAGTGTTTCTTTTCATGAAAACAGAGATGATTTTAATCCTTAAAAGAAAAAAGATATATAAACGGTGTATTAACCAAATAATAGAAGTTAACTATATTAACTTGGACATACTGGTGGAAATGAGAGAGAAGATACAACACTCAACAATGACGCAGGAGTTTTTGCAGTTTGTTACATTGTGCATTTGTAAAACTATTTCATTTTTACAAAGTGACAAAGTTTTTGTTACAAGTCAAACAGTTCTGGTCGCGCTAACAACAGCTACATAAGTTTATTGTCGTTAAAAGGTTATGCTCTACAACAGCTAATATTTCAGGCCCTGGATTTCTTAGGGAATTTCACACATGGCACAGTTCAGAGCAGGTTTACCGCAGTGGTGAATGACACATTATGGAGTAAGCTTGGCGTTCCAGACTTGTCCCATTTCACCTCCTGTGCTCTTCTACTTTATGTTGGGGTTTGCTGTAAGTCTGTGCAGTCCTCTGAGGCTGGGGAAGAAAAAGGTACTTCAGACTCCCTGAACAAAGTCTTCCCTCCACTAGGAATGTTTATGTGGCTAGAATAAGGAATCTTGAGGGGTTCGGGAGATTTTATCCCTCAGGTCAGAGGCATACCTGTAAAAACTACAGGTATTACACAAAGCTCTGATAATCCTCTTCTGCGGAGAAATAAGAACCTGAGCATTTTTAAACTCCATTAATTCTGTGTGCTGGCCTGTAGAGCAAATAACATCTATGTCAGAACTTCACTGTTGTGTCTGCTTCTACTGTTACAAAAGAATTATCTTAAAAATAAGAGACGCAGAACTTCAAATTAGACCTGTAGAGGCAGTGATCATGAAATACATGAAACATATGTATCCAACCACTTGTTACTCCTTTGTCTAGGAATATCTCTAGCAAGAAAGCATGATTAACTGCCTGAAGGGTACTCTTTTTTTCCTATTAAATACATTGGGATAATGAATTGTTGTAAAGGACCAACATTTATAATTGTTACATTGTTTTTGAACAGATGTATTTGAAGACTTCATTTCTCCAACAACTGCTGCTCAGACATTATTGTTTACATCATGTAGTAAAAGGAAAGAGGTATGCTGTTCAAGGATTATACTGAAATATCACACTAGCTAAATTCAGTTTATTTGCTGCAAGAGCTATTAGTGAAAGTTTTACTTTTCTGCTCTCATATCATAGTATGCTAAAATTTGAAATTTCAAATTTATTTTGCCCTGGCCTATTTGTGATTTTTGTATTTGTAAATTCCCCTAGGGCCTATCTATCAAGAACATTGTGTGTTTATAACAAAGACATAAAACGTTAGCCAAATTCCAGACTTGGAGCAGACTATTAGATATTTTAGAATTTCAGAGCACTGCGAATGGTACCTGAGATGATTGATTGGAATACCTTGACTAACCTTACATGTAATCTAGGTTCTGCAGAAGACAATGGGCTTTTGTTATCAAATCCTTACGGAGCCAAATGCTGACCCTCGTAAGAAAGATGGTGCTTTACATATGATTGGTTCTTTGGCTGAAATTCTCCTAAAAGTAAGCATAACAAATCTGAGAGTTCTTTTCATTCTTTTTTTGCCCCTCCTATGCTTTCTTTAACATATAGTGTCTTACAAGAAATGCAAATAGCTCTTTGAGTTCACAAGTTTCTGAATTGCTGCCAGGGTTTTTTAAGCTGTTGAACTTTATTGTTTTGGGTTTAACATCAGCTTAATTACTTAATTACTGAAGTTTTATAGGTCATGTTCAAGTTCAGATAATTGTTTTAAGTTCCTTTAAGTTCTGTGCTTCTAGTGAGAATTACTACACCATTTATGTGCTACACTTAATTACATTCCCTTTTTTGTGGAAGGAAGGAACAAAACGCATTCAGTGAGAGGCTGTTGATTTAATGAACTGGTTTTTGTATATAGAAGAGAAGAAATAAAATGGAATTAGTGACCATTTGCTCACTTAAAATGGTAGCAAAATAGGTGCGTGGCATGGGCTTATATTTGGACCACAGCACTAAGAAGTTTTCCTGACCACTTTTTCTTTGGATGCCAGAGTAATGTGCTGCCAATTAAAAGGTGTCTCTTGGGGTCAAAAAATGGCTGGGGAAAAAGTGTCACTATTTTGACTGAAAACTTAAAAAATCCATGTAAGATCTGAGGTTAATTACTAATGCAATATTTCACTGTTTCGTAATTTAATAAGGGGGGTAAGTAAAAAATATGAGAGTTTTGTTACACTGTTCACACTTTACAATGTGTGATGTTTTTTATTGCGTTAGAAATACATTTTTATATCGTTAACTGATGTGCTTCTCTTCATATTTTGACAGAAAAAGATCTATAAGGATCAGATGGAATATATGTTGCAGAATCACGTGTTCCCTCTCTTCAGCAGTGAGCTAGGTTACATGAGAGCACGGGTAAGAAAGTCTGGCATTTACTGTCTGTTCCCTCTCAGCACCTTTTCTGTACTAAATTGCACATTTATTCCAGGGATGAGTACCAATCTTTGTGTGATTGTAGTACCAGAATTTGTGTGATTCAAAACCCTGTGTGGTTTTGAAATGGCTGCAGCATTGTGTGCACAGTTGCCCATCTGTGTCTGGTGGTAGGGTCTATGTGTGTTCTGCATGTAGACTGTACTGCTCACACAAAACCTGTGGCCACAGATGAACCTGAGATCATAGTACTGGTCTAGTGATGTCTGCAGGACGAGCCTCCCACTGACCAGCCTCCACACTCTCAAACATCTTCATCACTAAAAAGTTTCACAGTGTCTTTATTCGACAGGAGTTGTACCTCAGATTCAATGATTTGCGTAGATTATGGGTATACAAATAGTTGATAATCCTGTTTGTAGGTTTTGTGGCTCTGAATTTGTTCAATGTCTTTTTTTTCAGGCTTGCTGGGTTCTCCATTATTTCTGTGAAGTCAAATTTAAAAGTGACCAGAATCTCCAGACAGCTTTAGAACTCACAAGACGGTGTCTGATAGACGATAGGGAAATGCCTGTGAAAGTGGAAGCTGCAATAGCTCTTCAAGTTCTCATCAGTAATCAAGAGAAAGGTAGGAGCCCTCCTTACAGCTACAGAGAGCTTTGATGGAATAGGTGTTAGCTTTGTGATGTTCACACAGGCTTGTTCTTCCCTGATGTTAATTTACTTCTTGCAATTGTAACTTGTAATCACTTACTATAATTTTAGTGCTAGAAAAACTCCGATTTTTTCATACATATTAGTACAAATTACATTATAACATTATAAGACATTATGATTATTAAAATATTATAAACAAGAGCCTCATGATACAGTAATTCCAATTTTATAGCACCTAATAATTGCATCAGAAATACAGTGGCAATATCTGTCTTGGCATATATTTGTTCATGTTAAAATTATTTTTTAAAAAAAGCAGTGTTTATCCAGGCAGATTTTACATGGCTTAGTATTCCTGAAACTGGCATAAAAGCCCCAAAGCAAACATAAAATCTATATTTAAATACTTTAGGTAATTTGACAAAGATGTATATGTACTCATTCAATTAACATTTGCATTGATAAGTAATCTTACATTCTATGAATTGAGACTGCAGAGCTCTGGTTTTCATACTTCAGTTTTGATCTTGTTATATATTGCTATTAAAAAATTGTTCTGAGTAGTAGTATTGCTATAATGATTTATACTACCTGTGGTTTTGGCATGTTAATGCTGAAGCACTAAATAATGTATGTCTTCAACTTCTTACACTGATCTGTGGTTTTCTAAGAATGTTAATTCCAATATTCCACCTGTTTTACAGCTAAAGAATATATTACTCCATTCATTAGACCTGTAATGCAAGCTTTACTTCATATTATAAGAGAGACTGAAAATGATGATCTTACTAATGTGATTCAGAAGATGATCTGTGAATATAGTGAAGAAGTTACCCCAATTGCAGTAGAAATGACACAGCATTTGGTGAGACTTTAGGGTGGCTTGGGAAGATGTTTAATATGGGAAAGATTGGTATTTGAAATTGATAGTTGAGTTTCGCCAGCACTGAATAGGTGGTGTTACTCTAGTGTGTTTAAGTGCATTGAAACAAGTAATTTTCTTCTACATTTAGAGGGTTTTTCATCAGAAGTGGCTTCATAACTTACACCAAGTGGAAATTTCTGAGAACAATTCCAGAAGTGTTTGCAAAATCTATGTGTATTTTCTCCTGATAGCACTAATAATGAAATTGGTAGCACAGTTTAGGTCGTCTCTAAAATGTCGCTTAGGTTGTCTGTTTTAAAATATTAAATTAAAGAGCAGATTTTAAATGAAAAGCTTGCAGTGAAAATAAAGTTGAATCTGCAGGAGAAATTCGGAGCTTGAATGGCCATATCTATCAAGTTGTAGTAATGGTTCCAAAAGCAGAGGTCAGCTCAGTGCTTCCCTATTAAAGGCTCTTGCCTTGGAGTTAAAATGGAGTTGTTTGTGTGTCCTCTCTGGGAATGCCTGCCAAGTGTTCCGGTCTAGTTCAGCTACTGAGGAAACCTTGTGTCAGAAGAACTTAACCAAGAGAAAATGTATTCTTTTACATGGGACATAATGTGACTTAGGTATTTTTATTCGTGAGTAGATAAAGAGTGACAGCTCCAATGACTTAGCATTCAAATTTTATCATCCTGAAGAGAAACTCTGGAGCAGAGCAGCCCCCTGCTAATATTTGTACATGTTTTCTCAGAGGAAGTCCATCTTAAATTGTGTAGAATGCCAGACTTGGACAATTTAATGACATATTTATGGGTTGTTCTGCTATTATGTGCAGGCAATGACATTTAACCAGGTGATCCAGACTGGTCCAGATGAAGAGGGCAGTGATGACAAAGCAGTGACAGCAATGGGAATCTTGAATACTATTGATACACTTCTCAGTGTAGTTGAAGATCACAAGGAAGTAAGTAAAAATTACTTTAAAGCTGATACATATTGTCTAAGACATTCTTAAGTTTTCTATAGCTGCACAGTGCCTGGCATTGTTACCTGAAAAACTGTCCTTTTGGCCAAAAAGATGCTAATACAGAAAATAGTGTAGTACTTATCATGTAGCCTAGTTGTAACAGAGTGGGTCTCATTTCTAATGCAATGCATGCAGTAATAGAGAATAAATGTTGCCACAGTATTTCCCAGGAGATTCCAGCTTCTTCTTCAAATAGTGGAAGCAGTGTGTCTGTAGCAGGTGGAACTCTGTGTCAGTTCAGCTGGAAACACACATCTGATTTGATGAGGTCTGCCCTTCAAACAAAACAGATGAAGCTTCAGATAGGCCAAACATTGACTCTGCTGACTGGGGTTGCTCTGTGGGATGGAATCGATGTGGGTAAATACAGCTCTTGTGGCTGTGTTCAGAGATGGGGAATTTCACCTGCCTCATCTACCCTGCAGAATTCTCCACTGGGATGAAAACTTCTGTCATTTTCTTCTGTTGTACTGAGTGGACTCACTTCTGTCCAGAGTACAGCCAGTTCAAAGATGCTATTTCTGATTAAAATCCTTCTTGACAACGTCAGCTACTGTCTTTTAATAAATAATTACAGGTTTTTTTAGTGACTAAAGAGTTCAGTAATAAACGGTACTCTCAGGGTTCTGAAGACTTCACTAAAGAAGCAGCATCATACAAATTCCCAAGGGCAGAATCCAGTGCTGCCACACAGTAAACCGAGGACCAGCTCAGCTCACATACTTGTTGCTAGAGCTGCTCATCGAGCTTTTCATGGACTTGTTTTTGTCAGTAAATCCTTGCCATCTAAATTAAAAGTCTTTGTAACAATATGCTAGTCCTGAGGAACTCAGTTTGAAAATGTTGACCAGTAAACATTTATATTTAGAGACACCTCACACAGGATGACCAGTGTTCCAAGAGATAAGGTATTTAGCAGGTTAGTTTCAAATCCTGTTCTGCATAGCTAAGACCAGAAACCCAGCCCGTACTTGTCCCTGTGCAAGGTGAGTGCCCTCAACAGATTACCAGCTGTTTTGTTAGCTATTCTATGGACTAATAAATACTAATTTGGAACACTGACTGAATTCGTAAGACCAGTATTTAGACTGATTGTCTCCATACCATGTGAGCATCCTAAGCTAGATTTGGGAAGCGATTTGGTATTTGGGTTTTTTGGGGGGTTTTTTTTGAACAGGAAATACTTCCTGTGATTTCCATTGTTTACTCGTTTCATATATATATTTACTCACAGTGTTTTAATGGGACTGAACTGTCTCATAGAGTTACTGTCAGGCTTCTCTTTTTAAAGGATACCCTGTAATGAGATTCTTCCAATACTCAAAAAACACCTTGTATTGAAAGTTATTTTGCAAATCCTTAGCTAAGTGCTGCTCTTACACATTTAGTGCTCTAAAATCTGATTTCTAATTGTTTTTTAAAAAGATAATGTACAAATAGAAGCTGCTTTGACAAATTTCTAAATGTGTTTAATTTCAACTCCCAAGTAGTGAAAATAGTCATACATCTCCTCTTAATTTTTTTCAGATTACCCAGCAGCTGGAAGGGATCTGTTTGCAAGTGATTGGAACAGTTTTACAGCAGCATGTATTAGGTATCTGTACTTCTCTTGGCTTCCTTTTTAAAGTGTATGGGATTGGCAATATATTTACCTAGATTCTGTTTGTTTTAGAATTCTACGAGGAGATCTTTTCCTTGGCTCATAGTCTGACCTGCCAACAGGTTTCTGCACAAATGTGGCAACTTCTTCCTCTTGTATTTGAAGTCTTCCAGCAGGATGGTTTTGATTATTTTACTGGTAAGTAATATAAATAAATCAGGAAGCCAAATGGTTTCATGGATCCAATTTCAGCCATACAATGAATTGCACCGTGACGAAATGTTAGGAAAGCACTTAGGCTAGGTTACACTTGAAGTATTTTATTTTGCTGTTGCTGCTACCAGACTTGTTTTGCTAAGGCACCTGTGAGTTGCACACACTTATCTTGGCAAACATTAAGCAAGAACTGTAGTTATTAATACACAGATCTCAACCTGATTTTAATAGTACATCGACGGTATCTAACTGTGCTCATCCTTCTTTTAATACAGATATGATGCCTCTCTTGCATAATTATGTTACTGTTGACACAGATACACTTCTGTCAGACACAAAATATCTTGAAATGATCTACAGTATGTGCAAGAAGGTGAGTAGATTCCTGTGTGGTAATAAAACCTGCCATCCCTGAATTAATAACAATGTTAAACTGGCTACTTTTTTCTGAAACAGCTTTTGACATCTGCTCTTTAAACCTTAACATCTTCTGAGATTCCCCAAATTACTAAGTTAATGCAGAGAAATTTAAAGAGGTTGCATCAAAATTTCAAGTATATTCCTTTGGCATAAGGCAAAACCAAATAGTACACAACAAAAGCAGATTAAACAATCCAGGTTTGGTGCAATACACTTTGTGCATGCGGGCATGCAAGACAGATTGCAAAAGGTAGATGGATTCTTTCATCTGGGATTTGCCTCCTCACCATGGCCGGGATACATGTGCTGTATGTGTGCTGAAGGTCTGACATCTGTTAGCTGAACAAGTGGAGTAGAGATGGAAGGTAAAGGGACAGGAATTTGCTTTCCCGAGTTCATGCCAAGTCAGTAATGAAAGCTGGGAGCAGACTGCAGTTGTTCTGACTCAGTCCAGGCACTTTTGGGCAGGGTTTCTGTATTCAACTTTGTATTACAGGTAGCTGCCAACAGAATATACGGCTTTCCAGAATGTTAGAATGTGAGGAAAGGAATACTTCTTTATAAGATGGTGTTAATGGTTTATCATCTCTAATAGCAGTCTGTAGGGATTTCAGTTTTCCACTCCTGGATATCATATGTGATGTCTATATAAGAGCTTTGGTGAACTGTCAGCTGTGCTGCCTATGGTATTTCCTGAGTAATTCTTTTGAAGATATTTAAATATTATAGTGAATAACTATTATAATATTCTGTAAATACTAGTGAATAACTCCTGCCAGCCTTTGTTTGAAAACAAGTTGCAAACAGGCCAGTTAGGCTGTTTGTAAATTCTTGGAATGTTTTATATAAAAAGAAAATTAGCCTGTCATGACCACTTAGTGATTGGCGTTAGCTGAGCACAGTGAATTTTTAACATAAGTTTTAGTTATTGCATGGTCTCCCACTGGATACCTCCTTTCTGTAAATAAAACGTCTACAAAATTCAATATATTAATACATAAGAAAAGTTTTGGTTTTTGTATGGAAATAAACCTTTGCAAAATGGCAGCTGATGCTTTTACAGTTACTGTGGTAAGCTCTGCATCCATAGAGTTATTGAATATTTGTACATGTAGGTTAGTTTTGCCCATGTTCAGCAATTTTCAGTCTCTGGTTGTCATATTGAGCCTTTGCTGTAGATTTGGCTGCTTCACTGATGGCTGTTTATGCTGGCATTGTTAGAGGGAGTAAATTCATACCAGCTTTTCAAAGTAAAGCAGGATATAGAGAATACTCCTTGAGGGGATACCACCAACAGTAATGGCTGTGTTTCAGGTCCTTACAGGAGTTGCTGGAGAAGATGCAGAATGTCATGCTGCAAAGCTGTTAGAAGTAATTATTCTTCAGTGTAAAGGGCGTGGCATTGACCAGGTTGGTAACAACTTTGTTTGCTAAAACTATTATTTTTAAAATATTTTATTCTGTAGTATTAATTGATTATATATTGCCATGAGTTTTGTTATGAGGAGTTTGTGTGGTGCGACTGATAATCCTGTGTTGTACTTCAGTGTTACTCGGTTGACAGCACTGCAGAAAGTTTCTGCACACTTTGGCTCCAGAATTTAGGACGCTGCAAAACTCTGGTGTTTTCATGAATCTGGAAGAGTGCCACCTCAGGAGCATCTTGGTTCTAAGAAGTCAATTAATTGCATTCTAAGTTAATTCTAGTGAATATTTAGTGGAAGTTGTTCAATCTGTCAAGCTCATAGGCTTTGAAAGGAGGAAAAATGAAAATGAAGTTCTTAGAATCCAAATCAATGTAAAAGAGAGACCAGGGACTTGATTATGCACATATGGAAGCTGAAATTTGAGAGATGTATAAGTTGATTATTCTGGACTTCCTAGTGTACACATTTCCTCTATTTTCCATTTTTAATACACAAGATTATAAAACCAGAAGTCACATTTGCTGTGCAGGATGTCACAAAATACATGTGATTAAATATTTTCACATTTTCATTTCATCTTTGTATCTGACTTCTGTTGGCTATTAGAAATTTCTCCATTTTATGCCATCTCTGTTTATGTGCCAGACTGTTGAAGTACAGAAGGAAAAATTTGATTTTTGATCATTAAGTGTGCAATGTTCTCACTATCTAGTGCATACCCTTGTTTGTGGAAGCTGCCTTGGAGAGACTGACCAGAGAAGTGAAAACCAGTGAACTGCGAACCATGTGCCTCCAGGTTGCCATAGCTGCTTTGTATTACAATCCTCATTTACTATTAAATACCTTGGAAAATCTTCGTTTCCCCAATAATGTGGAGCCTGTCACCAATCACTTCATAACACAGTGGCTTAATGATGTGGACTGTTTCCTGGGGTAAGTGTTTCTGTTTCTACTTCTGGAGGTGATTCTCTGTGATACGCCTGTATATGATCTACTTGTAATTCATGACAAAACTTCCAACTTTTTTACTCTTCTGTTTTGTAGACTTCATGATAGAAAGATGTGTGTGCTTGGCTTGTGTGCTCTTATTGATCTGGAGCAAATACCACAAGTTTTAAATCAGGTTGCTGGGCAGATCCTGCCAGCTTTTATCCTTTTATTTAATGGATTGAAAAGAGCATATGCCTGTCATGCAGAGCATGAAAATGACAGCGATGATGATGATGAAGCTGAAGAAGATGAGGAAACAGGTATGGAAATGGAAACTTTGATGTTATTTTGTATGTTTCTTCTTTTTCTGCTGGAGATAGTCAATTCCTTTGTGGAATTCTTCTGAGTACCCTAATTCCAAAAATGAAGTGCTGCAGTAGAACACTGGACATCTTTTGACAACTTCTAAGTATATCTGACTTGCTTTCCAGTCCCACTTAAAAACTGGCTTCCAGGGCTGAGTCTCTTCCAAGTCTCCCTAGGCTGGCTGTTGTGTACAGATGCAGTCATTGCTGAAAGCAGTTGTTGCTAGACCATGTTTCCCATTTGAGTGAGGGGAAGAAGTCAGTAGAAGGAGTTTCCAGGAATTGTTCTAATTCACTGTACAGTTTGCACTATATATTATACACTGTCCTATGTTGCTGATGTTTTAGCTGTGTATTGAAAATGACAATTCTTGTGTATATTTCCCTTGAACATAATCTCAACTTCTTCAGCCTTCATAGACTTTCTTCAGAAACCTTCACATCTTTTCCCATCTTCTTTATATGAAGTTCAAAATTGCCTACAACTTACCTGTACTTCTTTGTTCCATCTTCCCCTACACTCTGCTTCAGCTTTTACTTCTCATTCCCTATTCCCTTTCCATCATCAGCCCAGTGTCTTTGAGTGATTGTTTGGAACTTTTTTCCACACTCAAAGGAATTAGTTTGTTTTCATCTATCTACTCAAAGCCCAGCTTCTTCTTGATCTCTGCTGTTGAATTCTGGATTTTTCAAACTATTGTCACTATACTTCGGTCATACTATCACATTTTGTATTTCTTAGGCCACCTTTTCAACAGTTCTTTTGAATGTGCCTTTAAAAGTGTTTTAATGAAATTATTTCAGACTTGCTTTGAAGCATGAACATTGCTGTATTTAAAAGTTTTATCAAGTGCTGTTCCAAACTCTCTGTGTATACATATCTGTGATAAAGTTTTCCTTTCCCACTTGGTGTAAGGCAGGAAAGACTGTCTGGGGAGAAGCCTGTGGCACTAGGAGAGGAGCTAAATGAACTCCCCCCTTTCCAGCCTGCACTGTATTGTTACCACTTCCCCTGCCTGTTTTACACAATTAGCCACACTTCTAAAGAATCATTCCTGCTGTTCTCAAGATAAACCTTTTTTTTCTGTGTTATGATTGACTCAGAGGAGCTGGGGAGTGATGAAGATGACATTGATGAAGATGGTCAAGAATATTTAGAAATTCTAGCAAAACAGGCAGGTGAAGATGGAGATGATGAAGACTGGGAAGAAGATGATGCTGAAGAGACTGCTTTGGAAGGCTATTCCACAATTATTGATGATGAAGACAACCCTATTGATGAATATCAGATATTTAAAACAATTTTTCAGAGTAAGTAACTGTACTACCTTCTCTGGTCAACAAGTTACATTTTGAGTTTAGTGTACACTGTTGTAAACTAGAGCCTGTTGAAAGCTTCCAAACAGGCTTTCCAACATGTGTTTGAACCATTTCTTTGTCTGAAACAGGGAAACCATCATGAAACTTCCAGAGCAGAGGGAGATGCTTAAATGAATTTACAGTGGTAGGGAAGAGGTCCGAAGCTGTATTAGTGTTTTTAAATGTCTTGAATTATGCAACCATAACAGAATACTATTCTGATTAAAATGGTAGTGAGTAAGCTTTGAGTTATAGAACATTTGAATCAACACTTCCCTTTTGCTTACATTTTCTTTCGCCTGCAGCAATTCAGAATCGTAACCCTGTGTGGTACCAAGCTTTGACACAGGGCCTTAACGAAGAACAAAGGAAACAGCTGCAGGACATAGCAACTCTGGCAGATCAGCGGCGGGCAGCACATGGTATGTGCACCCCTTTACACCACTAATGGCTTTTTTTGCTCTTTGAATGCCCTGGATGTGCTCAAGAAGCATAATACAGAAAATGCCTATAATTCAAGCCTGATAATGTCTCCATCAAAGCAGGGTTGTTGTGCACTCCAGAGGTGTTTGAAACCTCTTGTCAGGTCACAAAGCCTCAATGCACAAACTGGGTGGCAATACCAGGTGGGAGGAATGGTAAAAGCACTTGGGGAAGTGGCCAAGGAAATAAAAGCATATATGTCCTAATTCCTTGGATTTGAAAACAATTGATTTGATTACCTGAATGTAAATGAACTCCAGGTATGTTAACAAACACATCAAGTGGCTGATAAATTATTTCCTGAGATGTGACATAGTCCGGCTGGGATAGACAAGGATTCTGTGGGTGGGAAAATAGTACATTATGAAAGTAGTATCCATGTGTAAAGCCACATTATTAAACCCATTAAATATTTCAGAACATTGTTCTTCATTACAGATAATACAGAATTTTAAATCTTTATTCAGTTGATCTTTTTCTTTTTTTTTAAGATTTCCCTTTTGAGAGTAAGCCAATATATATCACACTAAAGTCAAGACTGAATGTTGAGGGATCAGTCCAGCCTCATATCCTCTGTCTTACTGAGCAATTGCTACAGATGTTTCAAAACAGAAATTCAGAAATTTTTCAATAAAAAGATTGGTAGTAAGAATTCACATTGAATAAGTGCTTTTTATGAGAGAACAGCCTAAATTACCTCACAAAGCTTGTAAGTGTCCAGAATGATCCAGTTTCAGTGGTTATAAAATGCAGTTTCACTGTGACCCCCATCAAGAACTAGACATTATACTGATGAACTTACATACTTTATGGAGACAAAAAACTTTGAGGTGTGTGTTTGTTTGTTTGTTTATTTTGTACTGTTTTTTCAGAGAAGCTATGAAGTTTAACTTAAGCAACCAGCTCCTTATAGAAAATTCTTGCCTACTGTCAGAGCACACTGATGCTACACTTAGGCCACCTCCCACACATGGGGACATCCTGTTAGAAGGATTTGAAATACAGTTCTCCTTCATTAATGTAGCTTAGGAGAATTTCCATATGCGGAGAGATTGGTCTTCTGTAGAGCTGTGAGGGATTCTCCCCCCAAACTCCATTAGCCATGGGAACATCATTCTGGCCTGCTTCCAAAGAAACAGAGCCAAAATGCAGATTTGCTAGATAATATGAGCTGTCCTGTATTCCCAGAGAGATTGCAACTCTTTTGATTTAGGAGAAAGCTCTAAGACCAATGTAAGACATTAATAAGTGTTGTTATCTTGGCCTGGGAATGATACAAACCACCTCCTGCATTATCTAGGTTGTAGTAAAGGTACAACCTAAATTACCAACCTGGTTTTCAGTTGTCCATGTATTAGAGCTTGTAAAAACCTGTCTTATAGTAAAACCTGTCCTACAGTAATGTTTTTGAAGGGTGGTAAAACCAGACACCTTAACTATCACTGGTAGTTACAGGATGGATATGTGGACCTCAGATGTCTAAAGATAGATCTTAAGCTTCAGTTGAAAAGTGATGAACTTGGTAGTTTTTTCTCAGAATTATGTTTTTTGGTCTAGTAACCTAAAGTCAAAATTATCTGCTTGGGTAGCAGCATGTGTAAAAAGTCTTTTTCTGGTGCTTCAGTGGCTGTTTCTACTTTATTGCTGAATTGAGATAGGGACACAAAAAATGTAGCTATTCTCTGTGTACTGCTTTTTTGTGCATGTGCTCTGTTGCTGATTTGACTGCAACGTCTGTTGATGTTAACCAGAAAGAATTGTGTGCCTGCTACCAAGCTTATGAGTGCAGCATTCATTCAGGTCCCATTTCTAAATTACAGTTATGTCCAGAAGCTTTAAAGTGTGGGCTTTTTAAAGTACAAATTCATTTAAGCGTGGCTATAACAATATTGAGAAGTTAAAATAAGTAAATAATCAGTCCATCTGTTTTTGGGGTCCTGGCACATTTCCACTTTGTGGGTGCTGATTCCTTTGTTGGGTAAGCCTAGGTCAAACCTGTATCTCTGAGGGACTCAAAGTGGTCAGTCACAGGATCTTGGTCTGTCTTCCCCCCTACACATGCACTAAAATGTCTTCCTTCTGTTTTTTTTGTTTTGTTTTAGAATCCAAAATGATTGAAAAGCATGGAGGATACAAATTCAATGCTCCAGTTGTGCCAACTTCATTTAATTTTGGAGGCCCTGCCCCAGGAATGAATTGAATTATCACTTTTCCTGCTACTGTGTGATTGTAGTGAAGAGCTTGTGTTCCTCCCAATAGTGGTTCCAGAACTGGTTCATGTTATCTACAACTCACTCTAAACTAATTTATAAATAGATTGGACAAAAGCCCCAGAAGTGGGACCTGATTATCCAACCTGATACTGGAAAGCAAACCAGAGGTTTTTGAAGATAGGAAGAATCTGAATTTAAAGCTTCAAATGACACACTTTGGAGATCGGAAATCAAGAGGGGATGTCATGAAGGCAGCTTTTCTTTTTCTGAGGAAAAAAAATAAGACATGGGCTGCAGGACTACTTAAAATGTCTCATTTACAGTACAAGCTAGAAGGCAGACTTAATTTTTACACCTGTGGCAGTATGAGTATTTGCCCAGTTTCTTTCCCTTTTATCCCTACTACTGGGTGTCTATTCTTTTAATGTAAATAAGATAAGGTAATCAGATAGCCTTACTTAATCTTCATCATTTCCATTTATCAAGATTGTTCATATGTAGAATATTGGACACTTAATGTAGCACTACATAACTGATAAATCTGTAAATGAATTAGCACTTTCATATTGAAACAAGCCTGCTAGCCTATGTACAAAAATAGCAAAATGTTTGCTGTTTATAAAAATAAAAAATAAGGGATGTATTGGGGAAAATAATTTCAAGTTATTAATTTAAAATGAATTAGCAGTTTTGTACCTGGTGACTTTGTGGTGCAGTCACCTCTGGTTGTGACTTGAATTCGGATATGTAAAAAGGGGTTAGTGATACTTCATTGCTGCTAAAAGAAAAATAGCAACACCCTCCGTGTCCTTTGTTTCTTTTAAAGATCTCACTGTACAAGCTAGAAAATTGAACAAATGTGTACTGTAAGCACAAAGCAAAAAGTTATCCTCTCTAAAGCAGGTAAATGAGATGTGAAGTTCTTAAGGTCAATTCAAGTGTATGAGTGAAACATCTACATATGCAATCTATTAAAAACACAGCAGTGTCATTGGCTGACCTGAGCTATGGTATATAAACGCAATCTTTTCCCCCCAGTTGTGCAAAATATTATTTTTCCAGCTTATGGTAGTGCCGGTGCACTACTGCATTTCATTCCCCCTCTTTTTGCACTGCAGCATTAGTGTGTGCTGTTGTCTGCCTGATCCAGACAGTGTATTTGAAGTTTTGCCAATCTTTCAGTTTTGAAGCCACAATTTTCTTCCTTCAAAGTTGCTATAGTAACTAGTATTTTAGCTAGAGAGGCAAAATACAGTTCCCTCTGGGACCACTATCAAAACCACTGTATGAAGAAGCCAGCAGGGAGAGGCTGTGAATGGGTTGGCTTAAATGCCCCCTTTTTCTTTTTTTAAAAGCAAAATCCATTGGCGTTTGATCTTGCCTTGAGATCATTGGTGTCAGGTCTTTTAAATCAAATGTTTGGGTTTTCTTTTTTTTTTCTTTAGGCTGTTTTTATATAAAAATGTCACCTGCTGTTACAATTGATATTAAACAAGCTACCTTAATTTAATGTAAGCCTCCAAAATTTAAATACAGGTTAAAAATAAACTGAGTTTTTATTTGTAAAAATGAAATGCACATATATATATATTATGATACTCAAAATGCAGTCTTCAGAAAATTGGTTTGTGTGGTGTGGTTTTTTCCATCAGCAGAGTAGCAGGATTTGGTGGTGGTTTTGGGGTTTCCTTGCTGAGCTGTCCAGCCCCTCTCCGGGCTGCCTTGCTCCGGCAGACATTTCCCTGCACACGGGGTGCCAAGGTGGGACACTGAGCCAGAGCTGCAGTGCCACGCTGCCCTCCCCCTGTACCAAAGGGACCCTTGAAAAGCAAAGCACCTGCTGTGAAAAAGCCTAAATAACGAAGCCCTGGATGGGACTGTCCATCCTGGTGGTGGTGTGAGACCCAGTGCAGCTCTGTGTATCTTTAGGTGACTGACTGGCCAAGTGCACAGAGCAGAACTTACGTGGGGTTTTGTGACTGTAGCTCATGGGCACGTCCAGGTGTGCTATGGCCCCCAGGGAATCTAGACAAGGTTTTATTTTTGTAGAAAAAGCTGACAGACATACTTCCAGCATGCCTTCTCCTGTGCATCCCTTGGGAACACCCAGTTTGACATAAGTAATTTCTGAACATCTGCTTGTTGGGTATCTGCTTACCTTCGTAGGCATACAAAAAAATGTACGAGAACCTTTGAGGACAGATGACCCACTTGGGCCTCATGACAGAAGATGTGACAGCAGCACTGAGAAGGCTTCATGTATAAAGCAGATGACAAAAAAATAGGGGGGAATCACCAATTTTAGTGCCATTGTCAGTTCTGGAACAATTATATTTTTCAAGTCACAAGTCAAGGGAAGAATTTTATCTTGGTGTGAGGAATACAGTCTTACTTCAAGGGTGCTTTTATGTGTCACTAGACTGGTTAGCAAGGAGCATCTTTTTAAAGAATGGATCTAGAACTTTGCTTTCCTTTGCTCCAAGAAATGTATTTATATAAACTGCAAAACAATTTTGCATTGTTGTTGGTGGTGATAGCGCATTTTGTGATGCAATATATCAATTTCAGTGATACACTTATGTCAAATTAAAAACTGATCTTCCTCCTAGAACTTGCACTTATCCATTCCATTTTCAAGGATAACGCAACTCTAAAGGAAGAGCTGGGAAATTTAAAGCCTCTGTTTTTTCTATTATGGAAGATCTCCTTGGATTAATAAACATCTAAAGCAAATTCTTATCTTCACTTATTTCAGTGTGGTGTTTTGAATGTAGCTGTATCCTTACAGTAGAGTCCTGCTCGAGTTGCATAGCTCTAAGGTTTGTATTTCCCTCTCCAAAATACTCCAAACAAATATTAGGCGTAACCACAGTTCTCTTCAACTGTGTTAAATATAAAAAAGTAGGCCCTTTTAAAAAATGCTGACCTACTGGATAAATTTAATATTTTTCTTAGATCACAGCCTTAAAAGAATTATTAATAGGAGTTAGTGTAGTACAGCAAAGCTCTGTTCAAAACTCTTATAGCCTAGGACTACTACTGCAAGGTTTATCAATTCTGCAGTGGAGTAATTACTGACTACCTGCCAATAAACATGCAGGTGATTTTAATTACGCCTAATTATGCCTAGTAATGGATATACCTGGTAAGATCTATGGGTTGATTATTTTTTCTGTGGAACCTTCTACACACCTAGAAAGAGCAACATGGAAAAACTTTGCTGCTGATTATCAGTTACTTTTCAATTAAAATGTAGCTTTATCTGAAATGGTGTGTCACTGGCTTGTGCATTTCTGCTTTTTATACCAAACTGTTGATGCTGGAAACATAAAACACTTCAGAATTGGAGACCACAGCATTTCAGAGATATTAAGAAATAATCTATTAATAGGGGGGCAGTTGGCAAATCAGAAATAGGTTTTTATCTTGGGTATTTCACTGCTGCTGCACCTCAAACTAAACTGATGGCTGCAGTTTGTACTTGGCTTAAAAACTACAACTAGGAAATGGTAAATTAAGAAATAAAAACTGCTATTACGCCTGTTTGGGAATAAGCTTTTTTTGGCTTTTTGTACAACTGCGAGAATTTTGGACTGCAAGACTTTCGAAATATTCTGGAGAAAAACGCCCATGTTTTTACATCTCTCACGTTTAGGAAGATGGTTTAAATCCAGAGCTGGGCTTACTGTCCCATCAATGGTGATAGTTCCCATCAACTGCACAACAAGGATTTCTTGAAAAATCACATACGGAGTTAACCCTTAACACCCTTTGCCTGCCTTAGACGGGAAGCTGTAGAACTATTTATTACAAGCTTCCATACCTAAGAATCACGTACAGATTAGGACTCCCAAGCACAGCTTTAAGCACAGCGTCCTCATCCCCCCGAGCCGCGCTGGAATGGCAGGGGGAGATAATGCGGCAGGAGGCCGGGAAGGGAAGGGCAGAGCGCTCGCTGCCCCCGGCCCGGCCATGCGGCCCCGCGGGGCCCCGCGCAAGGCCCAAAGGGGCCCGGATGGCCCCGGCCGAGCCGAATCCGCTCCCCGGAGGGCC
>VZTX01001308.1:19599-64502 GCA_013400915.1 Pardalotus punctatus | reverse complement strand
TATTTTTTTAAATATATATACGTATATATATATATGGCTGTTGTTTTTTCGAAGGCGGTATTTCCATTCTGTCGGCTGCAGGGTGGCATTAAAGCGGTGGCGGCCGGGGCTGCCTGGGCCCGGATCGCGGCCGGACCCGCGCAGGCTCCGGGAGGAAAATCCGCTGCTCTTGCCCCGAGTCGCGGCGTTTCAGCGCGGCCCTGGCCGCGCTCTCCCGGGAGAAGGTCCTGGCACCTTCCGGCCTTCTAAAATCCAGCTATTTTGCTGCTTCTCGCTCACCTCGCCAAAATGCAAAAGCATTTTAACCTTATTTTTTTAATTTATTTTTTTTTTTTTAACAATTGCTCTTGTGGTTCCCTTCATTTTTTTTCCCCTCTAGGACTTCTAATAGAACGGGATAACGATAAGCTGCTGCTCTAGAAAAGTGGCCCACAATAATGCAAAGATTTTTATTTTGTTTTCTCATGAGGCCTTATTTGTGGTGCTTTTTCATCCAGAAAAAACGACACGACTTCCGTGCAAGTTTAAATTTTCTGTTAAAAGGACGCTGCAGTTGAGCAGCTCCCCTTAAGTTTAAAATTTTTTAAGGGTTTATTTTGAACTGTCAATGAATTGCATCTGCCATCATACGCAGAGTGATACCAGTATTTGTAAGGAATGTTATTTCTGGTCCTGTGACACAGGATCTGCAACCTTACAGTCTTTCAACCCAAACATTTCCTCTTGTTTTATCGAGATTCTGCTTCAAATCTTGTGTATCTGCTGTCTTAGCAGACTATATACCATATACTTCTGTAGCAGCTTCTAGGTGATGGTGCCTGAAAAATAAAATAGGACTGTCCTTAACTAGCAGCTTTTTAATATAGACATAGTATGTTGTTAGCTTTGTGCCTTTGCCGTGCAGCTTTAGAATGGCAGAGTACGATGTGGCTGTGTTTCCATGGCTTGTTTCTTTGTATCTTTGCATTAAAGCCTTGAGTTTTCAAGCTGTGTTTGTGCCAAAACCGATTTGTCTGTATCACTGCAGAAAAGGAACCTCAGGAATATGTGGTTAGATAATAGACGATTGTTTTGGTAATGGATTGCAGTTTAAATCAGATATAAAAATAAACATTTTGGAAGAATTTTGAGAAGTGTGTTTCAAATTGATTTAATAATTTACCTGAACTGTTCTTGTTGTAATTAATGTTTAATTTCTAGTACCCTGTCTGAGGAAGAGTAATTTTGCTTTATATAAAAGTCTCAAATAAGCAAATACTTAAACAAGTTTTAAAGTTTCTTTAAGTAGAAAGTCACACTGACTTGTTTCTTGTCTAGCTTTTGATGCTGTTCTCAGAGGAGAGAGGCACAGTGGTAGTCAAGTGAGGACTAGTGCCTGGTAATGTGTGCCGAAATTAGGGTGTAAATTAGGTTTTTTTCTTTAGAATATCTCCAGCTGTGTGCTGCTTCAGCTCAGTGGACATTTTGCTGTCCCGTACTGCCCAGGAGAAGGGAATTGTCAGGAGTTAGAGCAGTGGACAGGTCCAAGTGCTGGCTGCTGCTGCTGTGCCTGCTTACCTGCAGCTCTGTGGGATGGGCACAGGCATTAGGACAAGGCTTCCTTGGCTTTAGCTTGGCCATGATGGCTTTATTTACACTGCGGGATGTTGGTCTTCCTTGCTATTGCATGTGAATCTTCACCTTAGGAGTTTTGGGTTAGCACGTGCTCAGCATAGGTGGAGTCTTTGAGAACACTGTTAACATTTTGAGGAGTCTTTAGCTGGTACCTGTGAAACAAATTGCTTTCCAAAGGGCTTGGCTGAATTTGGATGAGTTTCCGAACACAGAGATAATCAGGGCAATTCTTCCATTGTCAGGCCTTACAATGGCCAGAATGCAACTATTCATGAGGAAGGTGGGATTACTCTTGGTGCTCTTGTACTTACTCTTTTCCTGTCTGCATTTTGGCTTGTATCTGCTTCCTTGGTCATCCCCATGATTTCTGCTTCCCGTGATGTCTTTTATAACTCCTGGAGCCTCTGATTTGTATGTACACAGCACAGCGTCCCAAGCCAGCCTTTCCTTGCCACTGGCTTTTTTTTCCTGTGTTGCTGCTAACGCTCTTGCACATCTCTACATCTCGCCAGCAATGCTTTCTGCTCAGCATTAATAACGGAGCAGCTTGGGTTTTCATCTCTTCTATGCAAGGAAATCAGTGCACCTCGTAAAGAGGGTGTGAATTGGATAGTCTGTTCCTGTGGCTTGTGCCACAAAAGATCGCGAAAGATGGGAGGAAGGTTTCTGCTTAGGTTGTGGATCCCTGAGATAGACTGTCTTCCAATCCGATGGATCCTCTTCTTGAATCCAAGAGTTCAGCTCTGAAGTGCAAGTTCCTGTAACTGGAGGTGTGCATAGGTCTTGTTCGGAGCATGAAGTGAGTCTGGCGGAGGTGTCTCTCCATGGACACCATGTCCAGGGAGGAGGAGAAGGAAGCCTTGTGACCCAGGGGTTTGTGGGGTTTTGCCTGGATCGAAGTGTAACTTGATCTGCCCTTAGTTGTATTTACTTAAGGCAATATATGATTTTGCTTCTCTCCCTCTGTGTACCAGGGATCATTGATCAGTTACTCAGAACCAAATTGGACTAAACTAATAAATGCTTCCAGTGACTTAGTCTGCTAAAATTTTCTGGGTTACATGGCTTTTTAAAATTGTATAGTGGGATTGTACTTTGTTCCACCAAGATAACACTTGTTAAATAAATGAAGTTTTTGGTTTTGAAGGGAATTTACAGTTCCAGCAGGTTTTGCAATTTTCAAGGTTGACACCAGAGTTACACTTAAAACTACGTAACACTTATCTCAGTATGTATTTTACTGTCTGCAGAATGTTTCCCTCTGTGTACAGTTGAGCATAAAATTGTGTTACCTGCTTAATGCTCTTGGATTTAATTTCTGACAACAGATTTTGGAAGAATTGGATGATGGTCTGTATTTGCAAGTTAGTTGGTTTGCTCATGTTTTAAATATATTCACACATAGTTAACATGGTACAACACAATTCTGTAGGATGTATTTAGATGTGCTGTGTTTCAATTTACGTTTGTAATCTGGTTTGGGCAATCCAGCAGGCTGCCCCTTAAATTCCTGAAATACAAGGCTGTGTAAATAAATAAAACACTGCCACTAACTGTCATGGCTAATGCTGATACATCTGTAATGCAGTTATCAGATCACTAATTAACTCAGCCACACAAAACAACCCACTCAAAATTCTTCTTTTTGTTGGCAGTCTCAGTGGGTTTGCGGGATTTGAAAGTACATGGTCAGGATTAATTTATTTTGGTGATGTAAGTAAGACTTTCATGATTAACAGTTAAAAAGTTGGAAGCCCATTTGGCATGGAAGTAAAACTACAATAGAAATAGTAGGTCTCTGTTTCCTTCAGATTTTTAGCCCTTAAGTATTCGTCTTACCACCAGATGTTCCCAGTTTTATTTAGAACACTGATACAACCAAAGATTTTGTGATTTAAGGGATAAGTAGTCCTTGAAGTGCTTCAGAAGTTAACTGTATCTATATATCTTTTTTGGTGTAAATGGGCATCACTGCTCATTTCTAGGAGTAACTTAGATACAGTTGTGACATGCATCACCTGGATGCCTTCTTGATACATATTTTAGCTATATATACACTTGATGGTGAAACAAACCAAACAAAAGCCAGTAATTAAAAAACACACAGATTCATTTGTTAGGTGCTTTAAATCTGTTTCTCCCTTCATAGTTCCGGGGTGAAAATCCATTTGGAATGAAATGCTTTATCTGACTAACGTGCTATAAAATTACTGTACATTTGGGATTTTTTCATCTTTGTTAATCATATTCCGAGTTCTTTAAGAGAATCAGCTGATCTGCCATAGGTTCAGCTTTTTTTCTGAGTGTATACATGATTTTTTTTATCCTAACTTGTTTTGGATTATTTAAACACGAGTCATTTATTACCAGTCAGTCTGCAATAAAGAAATGGGTTTGAGGAGTGTTTAGAAAGGAAAGTATGCCTAAACATTGGTAACACAAGTTTGGCAATGTATCTTAACTTTGAACAAGGAGTAGCACCTGAGTTGGGACAAACTTGGTGGCTTGTTTGGGTGGGAGAGTTCCACTGTTGAATTTGCAGTAGGTCTGCAAGGCCGCTCCATACACGGACAAGCATTCCTATTTACACGGGTGTTTCAGTCATACTTGAATTTGGTGTTTGGTACAGATTATATGGGTGTCCCTACTTCAAGCCAAACTTCTGCTGCTGTGTACTACTACTACTACTAACTGTATCATTAGTGCATTGCTCATTGACCTGCTGCATTAATATGCTTTTTTGTACTTTATTAATACAAAATTTTTCGAGTCCTGGTGTCTGTACCTCTGCAAACGGTGCTGCATGAACCTCAGTTGCTTGTCAGCTTCCATGCAGGATTTTTGGAATTGGTTCTCTTGGAAGACTCCCAGATCTGTTTCAAACCCCTGGCTCGGGAAGCTGTGCTGCTGGAATAGTGCACCCAGTGCAGATGTGGTCGTGGAACTGTGTTTGCTGTGAGGTGCTTGTCCCAGAGCTGCAGCATGAGTTTAATTAGCTTCTGTCAGCACTGCTGACAGCTCATGTGCTGATGGAACTGCTCTGGCCTCCTTTCATTAACCAGTAATTTCTTCTCTAGTATATTCAAGAAATGTTTGAAGTTAGCAGGCATATTTGGGACCAGTCTGAGTCTTCTCTACATGTGTAGGACTTGGTGGTGGTGATGGGTGGCTTTCTGATCTGCCCGTGTTTAAATGCCATACATTTGAAAATAATAGCAGCCTTAGCATTCCCACAGTGTGAAAATACACACATACACATAATCTCGTAATATTAGTTAGAGTAAGAATTTGTAAATATTCTTTATTCACACTGGTGGATCCAAATTTTTTTATATATTTATAAGACGCAAGTATTGATATGTGACAATACTTCTCACATTCACAATTGGTAGATGGGATTTGCAATAGAAACTGTATGGTAATGACTTCTGGGGGAAAAACACTGCTGAAACATTAAGTAATTTTGTCAGGCTAAATGTGGTTCCCACTGCTCACACTGAAGTCAGACTGATGTGTGGTTAAGGCACTGATAAATTTGGTCTTGCATTTATTTTTCGTTTCTGTAGACATACCAAACTCTGTGGCAGTGAATTAGTCTTGAACTGCATTATTATTAGGATTTATCTCTTGTGGAATAGAAAGGTTGAAATACTGTAAAAAGGAGCCTTGAGTTTGGCTGCAGACCTCAGCTTCAGAGTGTGTTTGTTGTGCTTATGCAGTTGATGGTGCTCTCAGTCTTGGTCAGGTTTTTCTCCAGGACCGGACTTAGAGCCTGTGGTTCATCATTCACAACACTTCCTCACCATGTAGGAGATTAGAAAGTGATTGTGTGATTTGCTGTTAAATTATATGAATCCACCTGTTGTTACCAGATTCTCTCTGTAGGAGAGGTTTTTGTACTGTATTTCAGCCTTGTTTCTGTTTTATATTGTGGATGATTAATGTGGTGGAAATTGCTGTTTAATTATGTTTTGCCTTTACAAGAGACTGGAGAAAATACAGTAAAAGAAATTGAGATACAAGAAAGAACATAGCAATTTAGAGTGCCCAGCATTAAGTAGCTGTTACGCTTGCCAAGTCAGACTGACTTTCAGTAACAGCATAAAACCCCAGATTTTCAGTTGCAGTGGTAAAGTCCTGGAAAAGGTAAGGGCTGTTGATGAAGAAGGAAATCCACATCCACCGAAGTGTTTGATCAAAGCATGCATGGCATCTAGATTTCATTTCTGACCCTGCCGCAGATTTCTGCAGTAATACTGGGAAATATAATAATGCAGCTACATAGGGAAGCAGAAGGAAGATTGTAGAAAGAGCTTTAGTTCTCCTGTAGCTATTTCTGAACTTACAGATGACAAATGACTTTATGTAATTAGTGGGGGGGAGAAGATGCTAGAAGTTCTCTTGGGTTGTCTGAAAAAACTTTGTGTGGAATAGTCAGTTTTCCAGTCTGTCAGACTTCCTTTTTTCTCTGAGAAGAAGGCTGTAATGCATATGAATTATCAGTTGAAGTGTATTTAACCAGATTGTTAATTGTAGGTACTAATTTTTATTTTTTGCACATTTGTTACTCAGACTAATTTTGTGAAATTACTGATATTTGCAATCATATTAGTTCTTAAGGACCCAAATGTAGCCAGTATTTAATTCAGAAAAAAATTTAATTATGTTACTGTGTGGACATTCTTGAATTGATTTTGGGATCCAACTTTGTCAAACATGGGAATACAGTTTCTAAAATTCCTTAATGAACGTTTCACTATTGTGAAGCTATGTGTTATTTGCCATCTTACCCTTCTTGATTGGTTTTTATTTGCCGTTTTTATAAGTTTTATAAATTACAATGGTTTTGTACATTATTTAGCAGTGTATTAAAAATAAAAGTGATGTTTCTTTTCAAATGAAATAAATGCATATTTTTTCAAACTTCTCAGTGCTGTCTGCGTGACGGGAGTGAACAATCACAAAGTTGCTGAATGTCTGGAGTAACTTTTTTCTGTCATTTTTTCTCAATTTTTTCTACACATTCTAAGTTTGAATTTTGTAGCAGTAAGTTTTCTTCCATGACTGTTACCAACTTTCTTCCATTTCCTGTTAATCACCCTCTAAGCGTCATCTTTGTCTCTCTAAGGAGTATCTGCTACTATCACTGCAGGATGTTTTCCTTTGTCCAGCAATACAGTGGTGCAGTCATTCTTTAAATGACGAATTCCTGCTGTTTTCCAGCTACACTGGGCTCTTCTCATTCTGTCCTCAGCTGCTGGAGTTCCCAAGTGCCCCAAACCGTCTTTCTGCTCCAGGGCAGCCATGCCCTCTGCCAGCTCGTCTCTTGCTTTTCAGCTGTCTGAATCCCACCTTCTGTTTCTTAGTTTGCTTGATTCCTAGTTTTTTATCAGAGATTCCTGTTTCCAGTTGCTAGATTGAGTTTACATAAAAACTTGGAACGTTGCATCTTTTCTCCAAAACAAGTGATAGCACCCAAAGATTCTATTTGTTTGTGTGTTGGTCGGGGGAGAAATACAGGAGGTGCTCTCTAGATAGGCAACTTGATGAAGTCTTCATGAAAATACTTTTATTTTTAACTGTCCTCTTCCCCCCCCCACATGCCTTTGGTTTTCAAGTCGAGAATTTAATGTAGGCCTGAATTTAGTTTTTCTTTTCAGATAGGTTTGTGGGGGGTGGTGGTTTGTTTTGGTATTTTTTTTAATAAAAGCTTGCCTTCTGTACCCCACTGGATGCGTATTTAAAATGTCAGTGTTAGAGTGGGGGTGTCTGCCTGTTGTCAGACACTCTTTTCAGTTCAGAGATTTTCAGTCTAATTTTTTTCTCTCAGACTGATTTTTTTGTGAGAAATGTGTTAACCATCCTAAAGAATGGTAATATTTTCTCTGCATGGATACCATAGACATGTTTTGGTGACTAACCATTTCAGGAATGCAAGATACGTTACTGTCCTTGTGAAAGTGTTCCCAAATATCATCCTTGACGTGCCTTTGAAAATTGACAGTTGCAACTTGCGTATGATCTGTGAAGATTTGCAAGAGTTCACAAAGTCAAGTCTCAAGTTTTCACTTCAGTGAGTACTTCGTGACTGAGCCTGTACTTGTCTTTTCTGTAAGACAACTCTTGAGATTAAGCAGAATCCACGTGTGTCAATCTTGCTGAGCTGCTATGCAGGCCCCACCCCAGGGTTCCTCTCTTTTCCTAAAAATGGATACTTTCAGCTAATGAGCTACAATATTAGAAGTGGGTAAAGGAAATCTTTCTCTGGTAGATTTTTACTGAGAAAACTCCTGGCAGCCAGAAGATTTAAAGAAAAAAGCTTAGTGATGCAAATGCGGAGGAATAAAAGCAATGAGGTGATTAGGGAAAGAAACTGGTGAGATTCAGATTGGGAAAAGGATGAAGACAAATTGGATGGAAACTGAGGAGAAAGAAGAGAGTGACTGAAGTGGAGGCAAGGGAAGCGATTTGAGTTTTTGATGAAAACAAACTGGTTTTGAAAAAGCAAAGCGAATTTAAAAATGTTAGGAGAGTAGATTTGCAGGGTGGATGATACACCAACAGCATGGCGATGCTGTTGTAAGTGTATGCATTATTGAAATGATAATCAGGGAGCAGTTGAAGTTGGAAGGACTTACAGAAGATACCTGGTTCAGGCCTGATCAAAGCAGGTCTCGTTAGACCAGGTTGCCCAGGGCTGTGTGAAGTTGCTTTGAACACCTATGAGGATGGAGAGTCCATACCCTGTCTTGGCAATTTGTTCCTGTATTTGACCACTCTTACAAAGTAATGAAGTCACATCAATATTCCCGATAGACTGATCCTTTTCTCTGCAACACAGGCCAACTCTACATCTTTCCTTTTCCTTAGAGCTCGTAGCCTTGTTTGGTTAGTCGGTGTTCTCCACTGGGGGGAAGGAGGAGAGGCGAGAAGGGAGTAGCGCATCCACTTTTGGCTGAGGGTTCTCGTCCCTGCACAGCAGAGTGACAGAGCAAAGCTGCTGTGTCCCTGAAGAGTGAGTGAAAGCTGGGTGCTGGTGTTTGGGAGCATCCCCGTGCTCCAGCCTTTTGTGGGGGATGTACTTCAAGGTGGGTCTGAACGTGAACTGTTGACACAGGGAGGCAGGAAGGGGATGGGCCCTGTGAGGGACCACAGAACAGACCAGCAGCAAGAGAACACATGAGGCTGGTTACAGAAGGAGTTGGTGTGGACATGAAAGCATTTTAGATTATTCTAACAAGAACAACAGGATTATATTTGGGTAGAGGCATGTCCTGGAAATATTGTTCCATGATAGGACTGAAGAAGAAAACTGGTGCTCCAAGGAGAAGGGATGATGGAGCTGGGGATAAGGAACTTAGTGGAAGGGCGGAGGATTGAGAAAATAATATATTGGAAGTGACCATTGAAAGGAGCTAGAACTGGGAGAAACACAGACTGCATTGCTGCTGGGTTCTTGTGTAAGATTGTATGATTGTCCAGGTCATCTGGAATAAGGGAAAGTCATAGGCATTGTTCTGTATGCAGCAGTTCCCTTTGGTTCTTACTCAGTGTGTGCTAGTTGATAGTCAGGCATGCTACAGTAACAAACACTGTGAAACAATTTAAACAAACACTATCGCTCCTTCAGGCCTTTAATTTGTCTGGCATTAGATTTCTTCCAAAGTTGCTGCTCGCCCCTTAAACAATCAGTCCTGGCTAGACTCTGTCAGCGCTGTGCAGCTGTCTGCATTGACTGGCTCCCTCACTGCTGCCCAAAGGTGACAGAAGAGCCGTGAGTTCTGGAGGAAGGCAGATAATATTAAAGGTGCTGGGGGATTCTTAAAAGATACTTTGTTTGAGACAGGGATTATTGCCAAGTAGACCTAAGCTGAAAGGCTTTTGAGGTGCAGAGTCTGCTGGAATTGTTTCACTCTATAGTCCTAGTCAAACCAGTGGTTGAGAAGCCTTTCTTCTCTGCTGTGTGAAGTGGTCTAGCTGTTGTGCAGCCTGCTTCCATGAGGTGTCCTGAAAACTGAATGCATGGAAAATGCTGACAATACAGACCTGTTTGGGGTTCGGAGGACAGCAAGTCTCTGTGTACCGCTAGCATATAGTAACAGAATTAGTTCATTTAACTTGTTACAAGCTGGCTGCTCCAGAAAAGCAGCCCTTGCAAACTGCTCTGGATAAAACTCCTTTTGCTGTTAGTTTGTTGGTTTTTAACTGCAGCAGTTTTCTGCTGCATAGTACATGAATCCTGGGCTGCTTCACTTCAGTGCCTGCTTAGGCTGACTGTGTAGCTACAGCATGCTGATTTTTGGTTTGTGAGCCAAGGGCTTCATAAGTAGAAGTTTTCTGTCTATTTTGAGATGGGGGTGATAAGTAAGTTGTAGGAAAAGAAGTTACTTGTCCAAAGTTACAGTCATGGAAATGGCAGAGGAAGAGGTGGAACTCAGGATCTCTTATATCCTCATAAAAGTCCTCACCCCTTAGATTGTAGTATCGAAAACAAACTTTCCTCTTTCATTTTCTTCAGGAACATCTATGTAAATGCAATTTAGTCTGGATGGCTTCCCTTTTTCTTGTGTATTACATCTCTTTTAGAGGCTTCATTTTCTGTAAAAGTTTATTTTCCTGAAAAGGATGTTGGGAAGAATTACCCATCTTCTCTTGGATATTAAAAAAAAAATCCCTTACACCCATTTTGAATTGTATTTTGGTTTCTATCTTAATTGTATCTTCTTTTGGATGCCAGAGTTGTTCAAAGTTCAAATTCCTTATTGCAGGACAGCATTTTAATCTCACTAGTGTTCCAGATAGAAAATGTAGAGGATTTTAATCTTGGAAGGCACATTTCCTACAGAATTATGCACTGATCATTAGTAATGTTTGTTTTTTTTCTTGCATGATTTTCAGTGTAACATATGAAAAGTCTTTAACCTTCCCAAAGGTACCCTTTCTTTCCACTTCCTTTATTAAACTGTATCTGTTCCATTAGCTGGAAATAAGAAACTTAGCCTGCAGCTCTAGGAAATAGTCTGGCTCACTATATACACTTGAATGTATTTGGAAAATACTGCTTGGGTGTAATTTTCAACTCCTAAGTCAGTGTGGCAAACTTTCTAATACTGTAGGCCCACTGGAGTACCTACATGGTCTAATTTTGTGCTCCTTATTCTTCAGTTTTGACAGAAGCACAGTTTTCTCAGTGGTCTTTGAGACTGCTGATGAATTGCTTATTCAAGAGCAGATTTCTGGACTGTAGAGGTAAAAATAGTTAAATGTCTTTATAAAGGTACTCATAAGTAGATTAAAACCCCTAAGTTATTCTTCTCAGCCTTGAATTATAAAACAGCAGGTCATAGAACCTCACTAGGATTAAAAGCTGTGATGTGATCTCCCATATTAAAACACACCTGGCTAAAAATATGGGTATCCAAAGGGGTGGCTCTGTCGGGTTCTGTGAGATACAGCAGTCACTCCCTAATCACTCTCCTCTTGACTAATTGACAAATTTCATCATGGGATTGTCATCATGGCATTATTTTAAAGGACAGATTGCTTTGTTTTGGTTGGTTGGTTTTTTGTTTAAACAGAAACCTTTCTGGAAAATCTAGGGAAGTAGTTGAATCATTCAGTTAGACTTCCCTAGTGTGTCATTGTTTTTAAACCTCTTACTGGCACTGGAGAAATCTTTAATTTATACAGATAAAGTGCTGCTGTTGTCATGGGTTTCTACAGGTGAATTGTCAGCTTTATTTCAATTCTGGGGACAAGCAGCTATCATTATTTATACTGTCATTACCACCGTTATTCTTTATATATTGGTTAAATAATTTATATCTAAATGAAATTTAAATGTGGTAAATGCACTTTAATTTAGTAACTGCTGCCTGAAGTCCTTAACATCTGAGTTAATTGAGGTAGTAACACTTACCTATTTCAGATAACTTTTATTCCTTTGAAGTATTTTCCAGAGAAGTCAATCATTCTTTGCATCTATTTTATGCAAAACATAAGATATTGGTAGCAGCTGTATAAAAATTGCGTTAAAGTGGGATTAACTAGTTCTGGTTCTGTATTTAAATTTTCTGGTTTCTGAATACTTTCTTTCTAGGTAGACAATGTTATTAGCTCAGATAAATCGAGACTCTCAGGGAATGACGGAATTTTCTGGAGGAGGAATGGAAGCCCAGCACGTGACTCTGTGTCTAACAGAAGCTGTAGCTGTGCAAGGTGAACCTTCAGGTTAAAATATCTCTACATTATTCTGTATTTTCTCTTTGAAACTCTGCTAAAACACTAAAATTCATGTAGTGTATTTTGAATTAAAAGTCCAACAGAAAACAGTTAACTGAGATTGATTAAATTCACTAATTTAATTCTGCATGGACATTATATTTTAATTAAGATAACAGAAGTGTAAATGTGCCAAAAATATATGATCTATAAAATCTGACTTTATTCTCAGTATAGTCTTACTGTTTTATGCTTTGTAAATTCAGTTTATATCTAAGTATGTATTGAACAAATTGAGTTTTAAAATAGATTAATGACTTGAAATTGGCTTAAACTTGATGTTTCCTGACTGCTTTGTTATGATTTTACATGATTAGAAACTCTTTCCTAAATCTGTATTTTAATCTAAATAGTTTTGTGCGTATTTAGACAGGTAGTGTTGTACAAAACAAAATTATCAATACAAGTATGTGTGTCATTATTTCACTGTTGGCTTGGATGACTTAATTCTCCTAAAATCTCAGCTTTGTAGTTATTTATTCAGTGACATTGTATTTTTTTTAGTGAAGGAAAACAACATTCTAGCTGTCATGTTTACAGAGCAAAATCATGAACATATGACCCTAGTACATGTTCAAGGTTCAAAAACCAGAAAGTAAGACCTACTTGCTATTGTTATTTATCAAATCAGCATGCTTTGAGGGGGTGTAGTAACTTATGGAGGTCTTAAAGGTGAGATTTCTAGGGTTTCATGCTGTTTATAGTGAAGGTGAACTTTTTTCCCTGCTAGATGGTGACAACTTGGAAAACATGGAAGGTGTAAGTTTGCAAGCAGTTACCCTGGCTGATGGCTCCACTGCTTACATCCAGCACAACTCTAAAGGTAGGCAAAGGACTGGAAATTGAGGGGTATTGAAGTGGTGTTCCCCTTTCCAACTCTCTCTTTGGATTGCAGAGTCAGGCAAAATCTGTACAATGTTTCTGAAGTTCCAATTCCAGTTGGAAATTGCAGCTATTACAGTAATAATATAAAATCAATATTTTATTTTTGCTACTAATAAGATGCAAAAATGAAATTCAGAACATAAGTCAAATGAAAGTGAAGTGATCTTTATGGTTCCAGCCCAGATGCCAACATTCTGCCTAATAGATAGGACAGCAGACCTTTTCTGGTTTTTTAATCCCAGAATTTAAAAGATCTATACAGTCACACTGTGCTTGCTATTTACCAAACATGATTTCATGTTGATATTTTATTATATGTTAATCTAGAAAGTATCAGCTGTGCGTTAAAACTGTGATATGTTTCACAATTAGAATTCTTAAAAATATTCTGTATATTTCAGATGGTAAATTAATGGATGGCCAAGTGATTCAATTAGAAGATGGTTCTGCTGCTTATGTTCAACATGTACCTATGCCTAAAAGCAGTGAGTGCAATAATACAAGAAATATGTTGTAAAATAATGTATTACTGATTAAATATTGATATTAAGTAATTAAGAGTCATGATAATAGCTTAATTTCTTATTTTAATGGAAACAGTCATGAAGAGATCTTAAGTATTCTGTAATCCTAGGTATTTTGTATTTAATCTTTCCATCTAATTGATCCTTTGAACTCTTGCTGAAGTGCTGTAATTCTTCCTCCTGATCAGGGGACAGCCTGCGTCTGGAAGATGGACAAGCAGTTCAGCTGGAGGATGGAACCACAGCATTTATTCATCACACCTCAAAAGGTAACTGGTTTTCAAGTGTGATTTGTTGCATCTCTTCAACAAAGCTTCAGCAGTATAAAATAGGATACTCTCTAAAAACTGTCATCTTAGTGTGATTCCCAGTGCGGATTTTTGTTACTTTAACTTTGTGAAATCTGAAAATTGTTGAAATGAGATTGGTTCAGTTCCTTACTTGGGCCTCATATAACAGTTAAAAATGTAATCAAACCCAGTGTATTTCACTTTTGTTTTTTTAGCCCAGGATCACATTAAAGTATATGCTATTAGGTGGTAGGGCAGAAAATGAGACAGCTGACAGTCAAGAAGGCAAATGTATTTATCTCAAATGATAACTTAATGTTTCTGCAGAAGATGATTACACTAGTCTTGGAAATAGTACCACTTCCCTAGAAAAAGTGATCAAGTATATAATTTAAGTCTGTATAAACCAGTGTGACAATTACATTTTACAACCAACAACAGTAAGAGGAAAGAATGTAATACAGATTATTTTTTTTGTTAGAAGTTGTTTTATATTTTGTGTTTCTTTTGCCTATTTACATGATTCTCTTCTTAAAAAGTGTGAGATCTATGAATTCGAAAATTTGAAGTAATGATATGAGTAGATCTCTTAAAATATTTTTATTTTATTATGAGTGGATTCGAAATGGAAAGCATATTTGCATTCCTGATTTCCTTTGTAAATAAAGCTAGATCAATATAAATTTTTTCTGTACTTTGTAAGTGTAGAAATAAAACCCTGGGAGGTGTTGTCTTGAAAACAAATTCCTGTCTTACTCATAGTATTATTTGAAGTGTTTATCTTTCTCATCTACTAGTGGTTATATTTCTCATATATTTCATATGTGTATGTGACTTCAGGAAACACTTCCTGAAGAGCAGTAGTTTCTCATGTAACACATTGCTGCTGCTTTCAGAAGAGTAACCCTTTGCAATATCATTCCTCAGACAGTTATGACCAGAGCGCATTGCAAGCTGTGCAGCTGGAGGATGGAACCACCGCCTACATCCACCACACGGTGCAGATGCCGCAGTCAGACACCATTTTAGCCATCCAGGCTGATGGCACGGTGGCAGGACTGCACACAGGAGATGCTGCCATTGACCCAGACACCATCAGTGCTTTGGAGCAATACGCAGCCAAGGTACTCTGGAAGGCATTTTCTCTATCCATCGTGTTTTAATGTAGCAGCACAACGTATCTGGCAGCATGAGCCAGTTGTCGTTTAAGAAATAAGATTATGACTGAGAGAGTCTCAGTCTCCTAGAAGAGAGAACAGCAAATTGTCATGAGTGTGCTTCACTGTCATGAGTAGCTCTGGTGTGTAGTGTTGCATAAAAAGGAGAAAAGATTGAACACTGAACTGGAGTCAGATTTAGAAAGGAATTTAGACAACTAAATAACAATCTTCCCTATAATATAGCATTGCAAAGGAGTCTCTTGAATGACACTGTTTAGAAAGAAGGACAAAGTTAAATTATTCTTTTTCAGGCACTATTGCTGAATTTTTTATTTTTTTTACCATAAATGGGAAGAGTCTAGCAAGGACAGCACATGGTATGAAGTGTAAAAAAGACAATTAGGCAGTTACTGAGTTGAGAGAAAACTTCTCAGATCCTTTCAATAGTAAAAATGTAGTATGATGCACGAAATTCATGCTGTTCACTTTACTGGACTCCTGTAAAGCATGATGTAAATATAGTAATGGGTGATGCAATTTCCATTACTCTATACTTCAGCAGTGTCCCAGTTGCTGGATAATTGCCATCAGTGCTTCTTTTGCTCTGGAAAAAGAGCAGAATAAATTTTCGAGTCTGTCCTCTTGGTGTCACTGAGAATTGTCAGATTTTGGGAGAAGGCCAGTTAGGATAATTTAATAGATTATTCACTATTCATTTCATTATGCTTCTGTCTGTTAGATTTGAGACATCCTAAGGCAGCCAGTCAAATTGTGTTGTGATTGGCTACACCTTAGCATTTCATGAAATAGAAGGTCAACATTAGTTGAGCTGTAATCACAAGCTTTTACACATTCCTTAGCTACTATTTCATTTAGATTAAATCAGTCATAACTTTGCCCTTCTTAACTAGTAGCTTTATTAATCATAATTTCTGAGAAGTTTCTGTTTTGAGAAGGTGAAGAAGAAACAGAAAAAATGCAAGTAAATTTGCATTTTCATCTTATTTAACTCAATATAATATGTATTTTTTAACTCTGTAATGTGAATTTGTTTTCTGTAGTGCACTTGTGTGTTTAGGAAAAATGCTCTTTTCTTTAAGCTTTCATGTCAGAACCTTATTCTGAAAGGTACTGCTGGAACCTTTAGGGACAGTCAGTAGAAGTGAGTTTCCAAGCACTGCACCGGGTTTATGTACAAAACCAAATAAGAGCTCAATGGTCAGAGCCATGTATTTCCCTTAAAAAGGAGAAAAGCAGTTTTGTGATATTTTTTTCTTACCCCCCCCCCCCTTTCCCGTGCACCCTTCNCAAAACCAAATAAGAGCTCAATGGTAAGAGCCATGTATTTCCCTTAAAAAGGAGAAAAGCAGTTTTTTAATTTTTTTTTCTTCCCCCCCCCCCCCTTGCCTGTGTACACTTCATAGTGAGGCAAGGTACATTTTTCATAGCAGCTGGTGTTACAGACACTTTGAAAAAGGTACAGGAAGAAATTAAATACAGAGGGTTAAGTACATGATAGGAATTTATAAAATTTTAAATAGTACAAAGAAGAGTAGTGTCTTGTCATTGTCTGTACCAGTTTCAGAACTGGGAAATATCAGGTGAAACTGTCAGGTGATGGGTTCAAGAAGAATGAAGACATTTTCAAACAGCACGAAGTTAAGACACAGCGCTGCTTGTAGGATATTGTGGATACTAATATGTCCTTGGATTCAAGGAGTAATTAGGAGTAATTAGATAAATTCATAGAAGAAAAATGTGTCCTTGGCGGTTAGGTAGAAGCATGTGACTTCTGGTTCAGGAAGTTCACAAGCCACAAATTGCTTGGAGGTTGGGAGAATATTATGGGGAATGCATCACTACATGCTTGGCCTGTTTGTTTGGTGTTCTCCAGCATCTACTGTTGGAAATGAGATGGTGCAGTAGTATGGCCTTTAGTTTGACTCAATGTTGGTGTTCTTTTGTTTTTAATTGAAGGCAGACTAAATCTTTCTTTACTATAAAAAAGAGTATTTTAGGAGGAGCTCAAAGATCTTGCTGTGGAATTCTTCCAGAATTCTTACAATACTGCAAAAGAGATGTGTAATGTTGGGGTTTTTTTTCGTTTGTTTGCTTTTTTTAAGGTTTTCTTTTCAAAACTTGAAGGGCAACCAAATTTTTAAAGGTGGATTTGGAGAGTGGCTGTTCTTTGTTTTCCTGCCTGATGCAACAGGCAGAAACACAAAGATCGGGGGGTGCCCAAGATCAGTGTAGAATGTAAGAGAGTACATGCAAAGAGATCCAAGCAGACTACCCAGAAGCTCAGTGGACGTGATGGAACATGTGCATTTTTCATTGTCCCTCACTTTTCCTTCAGGCGTACTTTCCCACAACATGCAAAGCACATGCAGACTTAACTACAGTCCTCTAATTTTGGGCTGAGTCAATGCCACCATCCTCCCAAAGCAGCCAAAGAAAAAAGAGATCATTGCTCTCAGTGAAGTCAGAAGATGCATGATGGAATTGTGAAAAGGTTACAACACATACTTCCCTTCCATAAGCTGTTTTCCTGTGCCATCACAGCTGCGGGAAAAGTACAGTTCCTGGCATTTGTGCATGCCTCAACACATGCACACACATTCTGTTTGGATCATTTGTTTCCAATAGCTGATCAAGTTCTAATTTCATGTCAGCAGTTCTTTTCTCATCCAACAACAGGAAGTTCAGGATGAAGTAATTCAAGTTGCCTTTCTGTGAAGGCTCTCTCCCCTTCCTTTAAAAAATCTGAGGGAGATGGTCCTGAAATGATACCCAAGAATTACCTGCTTTCTCACTCTTTTCAGTCTCTTTGTAATGTAAATTTGCCTCTGCTTGGGCACTTTCCTCTTCACTGTTTTAGCCTGAATTTCCCAACATTATATTGCTTATAATTGCCTAATTTAGAGAGATAGTACTGCCTGAAAACCTCTTGTGGGATGAGTTCATTGCCGTCTCCAAGAAAACTGGTGGTGGCTGGTGCTTTGGGCAAGATATTTCACACAAGCACCAGTGTTCTCAGGAGCCTGCTGGGGCCTCGGGGGTGACAGGGCATGAGCAGCCCAGGGGAGGGAGGGTTTCTGCCAAACTGTTTTAGGGAAGAATAAAATCACTTAGCCTAGGCTTAGGAGCATCGGTCTCAGCCTTGAATATAATGAATGCAGAGAGTATTGTGAATGCCTGTGCTTAATAGAGACAATTAAGGAATAGGAAACTATGCAGAGTATACTTTAACTTTTTATACAGTATCTAATAAGATCCTGTTCTTTGAGTTGCTGCATGTGAGAGAGTTTGGGGTGTTTTTTTTTAAACTGGGTAATTATATTTTTATTTAAATAAAAATTTCACATTAACATCTAACAGTCCAATATTTTTATGAACTCCTTGGAAACAGCAATACCTTCCTCCTCCTGGAGACTGTTTTTAAAAACAAACCTATGTAGCAATACCTAAGTCCTTGCTTAGTTGTAACTTGACTAGTTCAAATGGAGATGTAACACATTGTCTTGGGTATTTTAATTCAAAAAGCAGTTGTGCTGTTTAAAACAAGTGCATTCTGCTTAACAAGGACTGAGAAATATATCTTTATTATAAATAAAGAAGTAAATGTTTGGGGTTTTTTTGTCAGAACTCAGTATTGCTAAGTTAATTGATTTATTTTAATACTTTTGTCAGTCTATTAATTGAACATACTTAGTTCTTGCAGTCTTGCCTAGCCTGTTATAAAACAACTTTGCAATGCTCACTTTGGCTGTTCTGTAAGGCAGGTGCTGCAAGTGGTGGTTTCTATGTAAGCTCATGCACTGTAGGATAACCGTGTTCCAAGAGGGAGCTAGAGAGCTATGAAATAATAAACCCCCGGGAACTGTCTGTAAGCCTCTGTTTCTCAGATGAATAACAATAACCTGTAAATGTTTTTCCCATTTCAACTTTGTTTTTCAGGTGTCTATTGATGGAAATGACACTGTTAGTAGCACAGGAATGATAGGTGAAAATGAACAAGATAAAAAAATGCAGGTATGTGCCTAATACAAAATAATTAAGTATATTAATTTCTTTTGTCTTCTCTGCCTAGCAAGGTGCATGAGGGGGAGCCCTGTAGCCATGAACTAGGGTCTGCTGCTGCCCTTCAGAGGTTACAGATTTCAAACTATACAGATAGATTATATTATCTCACTATATAAGATCGTGTCACCAGCTTTTAAAGGATCTTCTAATACTTACTGTTTTCTAGGGGTTTTTTCCTGTTAAAAGGTAATTTAAAATTATGTTGGCTTTCTAAGATTTCTCAAGCTGACCTGAGTATTTAATCAGTGAGAGTGTGTTTCAGAAGTTCTTTTCCTGAGAAGGACCTGACTTTTGATAGTATTTAATGCAGAAAGAATGCTGTCTCAATTAATAAATTTCTTCTAAGATAGACCATTCCAGGCATATGTCTGGAACTGTTCTCTCTTTAATGACTTACTTTGATTCCATTTCCCCTTTTAGGGTCCCTGACTTGTATTGCAGGTTTTATAAGAAATCAATAGATAAAGGGTGTTGCTCCTAGCGAATACTTAAAGAACAGAAAAATACTTCCATTTCTTTTTCTGGGTCCATGCTGTTAGTACATAGAAATGTAAAAACTTTTCAATTTGAGAAGTTTAAAGGGTAGAAGTTCAAAGGGTAATGGAAACTACATGTGCAACTTACTAAGTCTCAAGTTGTTTTTTTCCTGGGATCCATAAAATTGTGTAGGGAGAACGGCATTTGACATTTTAATGTATTTTATTAAAGGAAAAGACAAAGAAAAATGTGTTCTGGGCTTCAAATATACAACAAAAATAATAATAAAACCCTTACACCCACGTATGTTCAGATGACGGAATCAAAAATGGAAATGTCAATGCGTTGAGAATGGGACTTCTCTGGGCAAACTTTTTCTCCTTTTTGCTTAATTTAAGAAATAATGAACTACACAAGGAGGAAAAATACCTTCCAAGATTAAAATACAGTATCTGTGAAAGGAATAATTATAGGCTCACCTCTGACAGCTCAAATTTTCTATTCTTATTTTTTCACAAGTTAGGTCCCACAATATTTAAAGCTGCAGACACTTCACTTTTGCCTGTGTGGCATGACTGTGGAAGGACAGAATAGCTAACACATGCATTATTCACTGTATCGGTCTATATTTCATTAAAAATGAAATTAAGAAATTCAAAGGGTTTGCTCACTTGTAGGTTGGAATAAGGATACATCCCCAATGAAAGGCAAAATTCAAGGAAGAGTAAGATAAAATCCTGGTTGATTTTACCTGAAAATAAGAGCCTATTAAGCAAAATTACCTGTAATTATTATCCACCTAAATATTGATTTTGGCCTCAGCCCCAGAGCAAACTGAATATAGAGGTGGTTTTATCTTATACAGGTGTGGCAACATATGTGCCATATGGAAATGTGCCAATCTTACAGAGCATTATATGTTCCAAACAAAACAAGATCTGATATTTCAAAAAGGTGTTGAGGCTTAGTCTCAAATTCTAACCCTTATAAGGTGACTGCAGTTGGCCTTCAGTTGAAGGTGCCCAAAGCTATCAGTTCTGTATAAAAAATAAGTCATTCTTATATCTTAAGTAGATACCTATTAGTAACTCATTCTGTATTAATATATAATAGTCTCATATTTAGATGTAGAATTAAATAGGTGTATATTTTATAAACATTTTAAGTCTGCAGGTAACAGAATAGATGTTGTACTGCTAAGTAGTCACTCAGCCTTGCATGTGATTAGATAGGTGTTTCACCAAAGAAAAAAAGCATAAAACCTCTTTGTGACTTCTCTATTGGAAAACAAAAGACTCTGTGTGCCCAAATGGATATCTCATGATTTCCTTTCAAACCTGTAGTACCCATCTGTTTATTATACACACTTCGGTTATATAATTATGCTTTCAGGTATGCAGTAGAAAAATCTGATCTGAGATCTTTGTTTATCTGCTGTGTTACCTGTCTGAACTCAGGATGCATTTGTGATATCTTAAAAATAGAGGGTTTTTAGTTCTATTTATTTATTCTGTTTAAAAGTATTTGAAGTACACAGTTCCTCTCAGTAGGTTTCACATTATTATAAAAGTGTTTTATTTCCCCCTCACTTTTTGTATCCATCTTAATATTAGTAAGATTATGGCTGGTTATTTCCTTGCAGATATCAGCACATTACAGAACAGTTTTCATTTTCTTTTAAACTTTGGCATACTTGAGCTTTATAGCAGAACTTAGCAAGTAGATATATATTTTTATATGCTAGAACAACAAAAAAAAAGTAGTAGGTTTACTGATAGAAAAAAAAATTAGTGCTTCAGTGCAGGTGCTCAACCAAGTGTATTCTTCATGATCCTTAATGTATTGAAGTGACTCCTGTGATAGGTTAAACAATAGTATCAGTAATGGGTTTCTTGATCCAGGAGGTTGTTCTTCTCTGTGGTTCCAGAGAAGCTTTTCAGAGGTGATGGAGTTGAACGTTTCAGCTGCTTAAAAATTTTGTATTGAGCTTTGCTCCTTTAGTCTTAAGAACAGTCTGAAGGTAATGGGGTCTCCCAATCTCTCTGAGGAATCTGTAGGAAAGGTGCTTCCAGTCCGATTTCTGATCTGTCTGTATAGGACTATGTGCTGAGCAGGGCTACAGTCTCAGGTATGAGGGAGATGTGGTGGGAGAGCTCAGATGGCTGAAGTGCTGTGGTGATGGCTCCAGGCTCTCTAAAAGGGCCAGGTGGGGAAGGAGAGGAGAGGGAGCTGCCCTTGATGAGGGAACAGCAGGATTGCCCAGGGCTTTGGGGTGGGAGATGGCTCAGAGCAGCATGGCTGGTGTGGTGGTGACTCTGCCACAGGGTGCATGACCGGGAAGAAGATGAGGCCTTCTTCAGACTACTGGAAGGAGCCTCATGTTCACATGCCTACATCCTCATGGGGAATTTTAACATCCTCAGTATCTGCCAGAAGGGCATGAGGAGGATTCTGGAGCTCAGGGGTGGCAACTGGCACTCTAGAGCAGGTTATCGAGCAGCTGGCAAGGTGAGACACTTTGTCGGGCCTCCGTGGCCAGGACAAATTAGTTGGGAATGTGAATGTTGGGAGCAGACTTGAGGAGTCTCCATCCTTAGAGATATTCAGAACCCATTTGGATATGACTGTGAGCAACCTGCAGCAGCAGACACTATTTTATGCTGAGGGTATTGTCTCCTCATTCATCCTGTGAAATGTTCTTTTGACAGTTTAGAATAGAATTGGATCTGTAACCAAAGGGAGATGGTTTAAAAGGACAGATCATATAAAATAGTCTTGATTACTTTGAATAAAGTTGTACCAAAGTGCTTATGTTTGGGCTTCTGCCTCTGTGTTCAGTCTGTATGAATGTTTCTTCCATATCAGTGTGTGGAGAAGCCTTTCCAAGGGGTTTCAGTTGCCTCCTGAAGCTGTGTGGTATATTTTCCTGCTGTCCTGCCAGAAGGGAGAGTAGAACCTAGCTCACATTGTTCCAATTAGCTTGATCAAAATACATGCATGGCAGACCAAGTACAAAATGCTTTCCTTCATTTTCAAAAAGTGCTCCTTCTAAGGACATTTAATTATTGTTTGGCCTTTCCATGAACTTGTCTTTGAAGGTGGTCTGATTTATGGCTAATCTCCCTTAGGAACAGGTCTAGTGGCTCAGATGTAAGCTAAGTCTTATCTACTCATTTGATAATTTTATCACTATGTTTATATTTTAAATTATTTGTCTTTGCTATTTGGCTAATTAATGCAAGCTTTTAAATTTGCTAGGTACAAGTAAATATGTTTTAGAATTTCCATCATGAGAATTTGATTTTAAGTTATTAATTTTTAGTTTATTTATTGAGGATTCAGAAATACATGGCATAGCATAGAGAAACAAAAGAAACCTGTCAGAATCAGCTCTGGCTTGATAGCAAAATAAAGTGTGTAACTGCTCTGATCCATTTTGTTGTTTTTCTTAGTGTGTGGTTTGGTTGGGCTTTTTTAAATTTTTTTTTTTTTCCTCTTTCACTTAAGATTGTCTTGCAAGGACATGGAACAAGAGTGACTGCGAAATCTCAACAGACTGGAGAGAAAGCCTTTCGCTGTGATTATGATGGCTGTGGAAAACTCTACACAACAGCTCACCATCTTAAGGTGATGAGATGTAAAATGTGCATTGCTACTTTGTAGACATGATTTTTCTTTGAAAGATTATGTGGTTAAAAGTAATAGAAATTAAGAGAGAGCCAGTTGCAATGGGGCTGTTTGTCAAATGTTTATTGGATTGATTTTACAGTAGTTGGTGGTGTTCTGGATAGATGCTGATGTGGGATCATATTCAGCTGCTATATTGCCAGCCTGTTGAGGTTGTTTCCACCAGCAGTGTCAGAAATTCTGGACTCCAGCATTCACTTTATAACCTTTACATGTATGCATGATCATGCAAAAATTCCAGTTTTTTTAAATACCTCCCTATCATAGTACAAAGTGTGAGACTCTTCAAAACTGATATTCAAAGTAAAAAGCTGGAACATCTTAATAGATGGCAACTTCTTAATTCTCTTCCTTTTTTTAAATTAAGGAATTACTGAAATAGTAAATGGTGTAGTGCTGCTCACATTCCAGCTGAGGGTAAGACAATCCCTTGCTGATGAGGTAACCTCCTCACAGTACTGCCTCATCTCTGACTAAATACAGGAGTCACTGAGTAGTTGGCTTTATGAGTCACTTGCTAAAATCGTGTCCTTCCTGTAGAGGTTTCGTGCAATATAAGAGGATCATTGGAAGCATTCAGTGGAGTCAAAAATCAGATGGAGAGTGGGTCTGAGGCATATTTGCCTACTGTCTTTAATGTAGTTGCATGATGGCAGCTCTGCATTTATTTACAGAAGTGTTTTGTGCAAGACTGACTGGAAGGATCAGGTTAAACCTTGGAAAGAGACATATTTCGTTTTAGGGAAAACATTACAGTATTTCATTATTTTTTCATCGTTGATACAAACAGACACTTGAATGTGAATCTTAGTAAGATAAATAAAATATGTTGACTTTGAGAATGAACCGTTTCTGTGCTGAAGTAACCAGATACAGCATTTCATTAAGCCACTGTATTGGATGTCAACAGGTGCATGAAAGGTCTCACACAGGAGACAGACCATATCAGTGTGAACATCCTGGATGTGGCAAAGCCTTTGCAACAGGTAATCTTTTGCAGACTAGCTCCTCCTGCTTGTTAGTGTTTGTCTGTGAATAAAGTAAGTTTTTAGTATTGCCTTTTTTAACTGCTAAGTTAGTTGGGAGAACTGGAAAAAAAAAGTAATCTTTTTAGTTACTGTAGCAGAGAAAAGACAGAGGATTTAACTCTTACTGAAGGGTGAATGAGGTGAAGCAGTCAAGCTATATGTTACTCTTCACCGGTCATGCTACAGTCAAGCTATATGTTAAAAAATAGGCCTTTCTTACCATTAAACTAATAGCAAAAGTTAAATGAGGTGATAATCGAAAGCTAAACCTGCAGGCTAGAGGCAGATTCTGATCTTCTGATCTAAATTTGAAAGGAACTTTGATGGAAGATGCTGGTCTAAGAGTTCGGTATTGAGTTTGTATTAGCGTGACATCTGTCATGAAGTGAACTCTACATTTCATACAGATAACTGCTCTGTGTATGGCTATAAACAGCTCTTTGTTTATAAATACTATATTTTTGGTCAGAGTTATTGTAGCATTGTAGTTCAATAATCCTTGCCTTGGGCAAAGTTCACTTTAAGTACTGAATACTCTTTGTCAAAATGTTAAGAAGTCTCCTGAGCTGGATCATGACATTGAGTTTATTTTAGATGTAAAAGCAAATTAATGCTCAGCTTGGTTCACATGCTTCGTGCTTTTAAAAATATCCAGAATAGGAATTTCAGTTGTTCTGGGGAGAACACTCTGTGAAATTAGAGATGCCGTTTTCTTACAGATCTTATTTTGTAGAAATGCATACATCACTTGTGGGTACAAGTAAAATTCAGGTTCTTTTTCTAAAATGGTTGATTCAGGCTTCTTTAGTCATTATCTTTTCAAAGAAGTGCTGAAAGGAAAATCTTGGTAAAATGCTCATTGCAAAATAATTTATAGAGGGTCTGATCCAAAGCTCATGGTAGACTGGTAGAGTTTTTGATGATCCTGAGTTTTTAAAAGTAATCTTAAAGACAATGAGTGTCTGTGACTGCTTTGGTTAGCACCTATATATGTGATTTTACTGCTGACTTCATTAGTGGTATTGTTTTTCCTATGAGCAAATAATTAAATGTCATTTTGATGACAGTAGTGGGAAGAGGTAAGAATTAGATGGAATGAGAGCGTATGGTTTCATCTGAAGTCAGAATAAATGTTTGTCCACATGGTAATAATTGCAGCTTATCCTTCTGAAGGGAAGGAGAAGCGTTATGGAAGTGTGTTTTCTTCATATATGAAGGATGAAAGAATTTCTGAACTGTTATCCGGAGTTCTTCTGCTCTGTAGCGTATAATGAAGAGCTTGTGAAGAGTGAAAGAGCAAATTTTGCCCATCAACATTCCTGACTGGAATGGCAAGCACAGCTTTTGCTGGTGATGGTTTATGAGTATCCTAAATTGGTGCTTATGCTATGATAACACCCTTTCTGATCTCCAGGGTATGGGTTAAAAAGTCATGTGCGAACACACACTGGTGAAAAGCCTTATCGGTGCACAGAAGAGAATTGCACCAAATCCTTCAAGACTTCCGGAGACCTGCAGAAGCACATTCGAACCCACACAGGTACTATCGTCACACAGGACTTTTTGGTTAATTCACTTAGGTGGATTTTTAGTTAGTTCTCTTGCCTCATTCTGTGACTTTATACTTACAAAATCAGCCTGTGTATATTCTCTTTCTGAAGCCCAGTGAGCTCAGCAGCATTTCAGCATGGTAAGCATTTACTGCAAATCCAGCATGCTTTTCTTGGAAAAAGTGCTTAAGCATTCACACTGCTATTGCAAATGCACTAACTTTTAGCAGTGCCTCATTTACATTGTCACTGAGTCACTTATTGCTTTTACAGTTTCATCTGCAGCTGTTACAGAGCAAGGAACTTTTCCTCAATAATCTGTCTTGCCTTTTAGAAATGGCTTCAGTTTTGGTGCCTTAATGTAACTTGCATGCCGGCTTTATGAAGGTTGATATTCTGAGCTTGTTACCCTGATTTCCCATCTCTGCTTCCAGCAGAAAAACAAAAATCATAGAAAAACAGCTATTACTAAAACTTACAAAGGCACAAAAAATAAAATCTTACATTGTCTAAAAACATTAAATTGAAAGCCAAACCACAAATTCTAGACAGCATACGCTACACTCTGCAAAACTCTGAGGGTGCACACGTGTCAACAAGTTTGCACAATGTCTCCTTTGTGCCTGTGATCTTCCAAAAAAAAAAAAGAAAAAAGAAAAACAACCCTTAAATGTAGGAAGAACATTCTATCAGTTCCAGTAAATATATTTATGTTTCTGCTAGAACACTGTCAAGTTTTTCTCAGAATTTTCAATTTTCTGAATCTTAGTGAGTCAAGAAGAAAAAATAAAAGAAATAGGAGTTTGGATTTTTTTCAGATTAAAAATAACAATATGGGGGGGAGGGGTGTCAATGCAGGCAATAAAAATTGTAAAACCTCAAGATTACATTAAAATATTTCTGGTTTTTTGGACTTCCATACACGAAGAGAATCTTTTGGGATTAGTGCTATCTTGATTTTTAAACATCAGGATGAACAAGTGTCATCTCTTCTCAATTCTAAAAGAGACCTGTTGATATGTACTGCATCCAGTACAGACTATGTACTGAAAGATTTCTGTAGTATGGACAACTTCATTAGCTGTGGACTGTTTTCTTTACCTCTTTATGGGCACAGAAGTTGTGTGGTAATTTAATCTCTCTCTGTTCAGCAGTTGAGACAAAAGACTTGAGCCAGTCCTGTGTAACCTGCCCACCTGAATATTAGTGATAGAATCATAATCTCCCAGAAGTCCAGGGGATGGAGTGCAGGGATGTCTTATTTTAGATTTATGAGTGTTTTCAGGAAGCTAAAGAATGAGAAGAAAATTGCAGCGACTCCTTTGTGCAGGAGGATGGAGCAGTGTGTGCTCATGCCTTACGCAAGCCGCTGCAGTGCACACAGTGGAGGCAGGTTTGGGCTTCCCACTCTCCCCCGTGGCTCAGAAACCTCTCCCTGCCTTCGCTGGGTAGATCAGGGTGAACACTTTCTTCGTTTTCTGCCTGTTTTAACCAGAAGTCACTTTTCCCTCTCTTTGAGTAGCAGTCAAGTCTCACTTTCAGTGCCATCAAATGCTTGCTTCGGGTTTCTCCAGGACTTCCCCAGGCACAACTCTGGGATCAGAAAAGCTGCTGTGGATGGTCCCTCGTGCTGCAGTGGGGTAGAGCTTCAAGGCGTTGCATTTCTAGTGTTGGAATTCTCTGTCACCTGGAAACAGGTCGCTTTGCTAGAAACTACATTAGAATTTGAAAAGGCCCCTTCAGGGACCGGTCGGGTGACATTCCTGCGGGCATTGTTTAAGAGCGATCTGTTTTGGCTTCTAGTGCCGGGTCTGTTGCTGGGTGGGGTTGGCTCTGCAATCCTGCTGCTTTCAGACGTGTTTGGGGTCCTGGCTGAAGCAAGGATTAGTGGAGCCATGGTAACACAACACTGAGGCGTGTAGGGGAATACACACTGCATTGGCAGGAAGCTGGAAAACCTTTCCAAAACAGCTGCCCCAAGGAGTGAATAGTAGTTTCCTCTGCCAAGGAGTGAACTACTGTGGAGTTTTGTGGTATTGCTGTCTATCAGGACTTGTTCTTTTATTTTTAATACCTAATGTATCTGTAGCGGTGTTCTGCTCTCTCTTGCTCTCAGATTCTGCTCTTTGGTAAGCAGTAAAATGTGTGGAATGTACTTGGCGCTAGAAGTGGGAAATTACACCAGGACAGCCTGTCAGTGACTCGAACTTCTCCAAATTTAACCCCCTTTGCTCTCCTTCTCCATACACTTTGACAGATCTGAAAGGTCAGGGTTATTGGAGTATTATTAATTGGCCTTGTCTGCTATTCACAGTGAAATGGTTTGGTGCAGTGGTGTAAGTTATTGTGCTTAAACTTATATTACATTAATAGACTTACTTTAAAAGAACCTGTATTTGTGATTTGCTTTGTTTTGGGGGTTTGAAACTTGAGTTTCATGGCTGCCTCTATTTAGAAAGTTTGTTCTTTTTTAAGTTTAAGTGCTTTCCATAACAAGTTTTACTAATCCATGTTTATCCTGGTTATATGTTAAATCGTGAAGTTATTTTTTCATTTTAAGAATTAACAATTGACAAATGTCAATGGTATTATACACTTGGTTTGGATAATATGTGTATGAATTGGGGAGGTTGTTAAATAGTTGTTAGATTGTGGGCAGTGTGGAAGCTAATCCAAGCAACTGAGTCTGTTCTATACATGTTAAAGTACTAATTTAAATGCTTCATAATTTAGTTTATCGACTGTATGGTTTTCCTGAATTTTGCCAGTTTTGGCTAAACTAGAACACCGCACAGTGGCACGTTCATGGTATTTCTGGCTGAGGATCTCAAAGATAGAATTAGGTAGCTTTAGATTCCTACATTCAGTCTAAGTGTAACTTAGGATTTTCATTCTTTTATAACTTGCATGTGTACCTTTTCTTGTCTTTTTTTTCAGGTGAAAGGCCCTTTAAGTGTCCCTTTGAAGGATGTGGCAGGTCATTCACAACATCTAATATTAGAAAGGTTCACATCAGGACACATACAGGCGAAAGGCCTTATTACTGTACAGAGCCAGGATGTGGGAGAGCTTTTGCCAGTGCAACTAATTATAAGAATCATGTGAGAATACACACAGGTATATGAGTGATTTATTGTATTTTGAAGTGGAATCTGCTTGGGAGAGGCTGTGTCATTCTCCTTGTGAATAATGTTTTGCTGTGTTGTAATTGGGTTATAGTCATGTTTATATGACTTGGCTTGGTACTTCTGTTTGGGCCTCGTCTCCCCTCAGCTGAGGATACTTAAGCAGTTAGATTTCCCATCTTGCTGTCAAGGCAGAATAAATTTGGTTTGGTTGCAAAGTTTTTTAAACTGGACATTGGGCTACGTCCTTAATATGATTCTGGGGTATGCCTCTGTTGTGAGCTGTTTCTTAAATAAATACCAGCAAATGACAAGTCTGAGTTTAACTTTGGCTCACTGTTATGAGTCACCCTTTCATCCCAGCTGTATTTTCCTTGCTGCTGGAACTGTGGTCAAAACTTCCTATTTTATAGACTGCATGTGAAAATACTTATCCAACTTGATTTTCAGGGTTAGTGAGCAGAAATAATAAGCGCAAATTCGAAGACTTTGAAATGTAAAAGCCAGGGATAGCCATATCATCTCAGTAGCATTATATATTTTATAGAAATGCAGACAAGCTTCATATAGAGATGTTTTGTATCTTTTGTAGTTTATATTTTTATGAAATGTAATTTGTCCAAATATAATTTGGAAACTTGTTTCATTGATTTTTAAATGAAAGGTGTTTCTATATGAAACCATAATTGTTTATACGCATGCTTGCTATGGATTTCTTCAGAGCTTTAAAGACTCAAAAGTGATATTAGTCAATCAACATATCTGATCATTGAGGAGAACTATGGGGCTTCCAGTAATAAAAGAAAAAATTCTCTGTATAATAAAAAACTGAAAGTGTAGCTTTCAGCCTGTTTCATTCCATCTTCATCAGAAGGATGTTTTAGATGGAGTGATAGGAAGAAAAATGGGCCCAATTTATACAGCTAGTAGTTCTTAAAAAAAGATAATAAGAGGTTGCATTGATAAACTTTGAGGTTGAGCTTCTCTATTGCCTTTGAAATTAAGGTATGGTTGGTAATGAAGGTGTGTCCCTAAATATCATTTGCTGGCAATTTTTCCTGTGCATCCTGAATAAAGTTCTCTTTTTCCCTGTTGTTTTCCCGTGCAGGGGAGAAGCCCTATGTCTGTACAGTTCCTGGCTGTGATAAACGTTTCACAGAGTATTCCAGTTTATACAAACATCATGTTGTACATACTCATTCCAAACCATACAACTGCAATCACTGCGGCAAGACCTACAAGCAGATCTCCACCCTCGCTATGCACAAACGGACAGCACACAATGACACAGAGCCCATTGAGGAAGAACAAGAGGCTTTCTTTGAGCCACCTCCAGGTTAGAATTTCAGTCTTTGACTCTCTTGTTGTAAAAGAAAAAAGGGGGGGGATGGGTGGTGTTTTGCTGGGGGGGGTTTGATAGCCAAGGACGTTAAAGCATAGATAAAAAGTTAAAGTACTTAATAAAGATATCTTAATTTCTCTGTAAGACTTTTTAGGTTGGTAGACAACTTGTAAACAGAAATTGCAGGAGTAATTGGCCAGGTAATAAACTCATTTATAGCAGTCATGGGGTTAAGACAGAAATTTGAGTTGCAGTCTTAGCAAACCTGCTCAAAACATGAATGTGGGGAAGGGACCAGAGAGAATTTAAGCTGGTTACAGCCTACTGGATTTTTGTTAGGGATTTTCTGAGGAGTATAAATGTAACACTGTGGCTGGTGACAATCTTTTGTGTGGAGTAAGGGCTCTGCCTTGAGAAAAACATCTGTTTTTGCAGCACAGTGATATGGGCTGGTTTTGCTGTGGTTTAGAGCAGTTTCTGTAAACTGTCCTGGAGGCAGAGATGAAAATGAGCTGCTATGCTGCAGTACCCCTCAGAGTATGCTGATCATGCTATCATGAGTATTGAATCCTGTAACTTTAAAGGATCCGACCGAAGGAAATACTGTGATGGGACAAACACCACTTGTCAAATTTGGGACTTTTGGATGTGACTGAAGATCAGAAATATCCACACAAACTGTTTTGGTTAGAAAAGTTATTTTGCTACACATTCATGGGAAACTGCACTGAATACCGCAAGCAGGCTTGCTATAGCCTAATTCTTTCTCTTAAAGGAATGATAAGATTCATTTGCTGAGGTTAAACATTTATCAAGATAATGAACTTACTTAAATCTTCACACAAAGGCATCGCTGTGTTCTTCTATATGTTTGTTAATTAATAACTTTTTAAAAAAATTTCCAGTTGTGTTTGCATGGAGTCCCCTGCATGGAGAGGTTAGCATTTAATGAATAAACTAGAAATGTTTGTCACATTTTAATATTTGCTTATAAACTAAATGTATAGTTTCTTTATATGTAGTATTTATGTGTCTTAAAACTCATTGCTAGGAGATTATGCCCTGTGTTCCGAAAATAAGACATTCCAACTTGCTCTTGGTATCTTTCCTTCCTTTATTTTTCTCATCTTTCCACTAAATTTTTCTGTTGGAGTGTTTAAAACCTTCAAACAAGACTGGGACTTAATCCTTCCTCTCCTGGGAGCATTTAGAGTGTTTAAAGTATCCTCTTGCTTTCTTTGTATCCAACAGGCCAAGGTGAAGATGTGCTCAAAGGCTCCCAGATCACCTACGTGACAGGTGTAGAGGGAGAAGATGTCATTTCTGCACAGGTCGCTACAGTTACTCAGTCAGGATTAGGCCAACAAGTAGCATTAATATCCCAGGATGGAACCCAACACGTAAGTAACCACAGTGTTCAAGTGCTGACAAAACTGTGCTGAGAATTGAGGCACATGTTTGCAGCTTCTCCATGGGCTTTCTGAAATCAGGTGGGAGTCTTGATAAATATGTTTGTGAGATTCTTAAGGAAAGAAGCTTCTTTGGAGCCATGTCAGGGTATGTTTAGGGTTGCGCCTCTTGTGGAACACCTAAGTGAAACCACATATTCTGACACGTGAAAATGTATTAATACAAAGTTAAGAGTTTGGTCTCTCCTTATTATCTTTGTCACTCTGAAAAGGGCTGTTTTGACAATTGCTATATATACAGCCTTTTTCTGAGGTTTCTCAGAATTCCCAGATTATGCTTATAATATCTGATGGGTATCTTCACTGTCTTGTCTGTACACCCTTTGGCAAGGTTGAGGGGTGGGGGAAGTCTTTTCAGTCCAGGTGTTTCCTTTACAAGCAGTTTGGTTGGTAGTGTGCAGTTCTTACCATTTCTAACACAAACTAAAGAATAAGGAATGCTTTTATACTATTTTCCGCTTGAAAATCCCTATGTCTGTATTTTTTAAAGGATTTCCATGGATTTTCTTTTTATAAGGATTTCATATGAAATTTCTTTGGAAGAGAATTTCAACACAACTCTCTTGATTCACTATGGCAATATATTGAAGGCATATGGGAAGAAGTTTCTATCTCAGCTGGCAGACCAGCTGAAACTCCACTAGTACATGAAAGATATATTCTGAATTCAAACAAAAAATGAAATATTCAACGGGGCTGTTATATTGCCAGCTCTGCACATTGCAGCAGTACTAAGTAACTGGCATTTTTACCCCCTAAAATGAAGGCCTGCAGAAGCCTTGACATAGAGTTCTTGCATTTACTGAAATTATCCTTCAACTTAAATCAGTTCTGGGATTTATTACCATGTAAATCAGACATCAAATTATGTATCTGATGCCTTAATGCATTTATACCAGAGACATCAGTAATTTATATCATTAATTTGTTACAGATTGTTTATTTGTGGTTTAAGTTCTAAGCCCTCATAGGCCCCTTTAGTATTTCCATCAAGATCAAACCATGTCAGGTGGTACCACCTTGAATCCCATTGACCTCTGTGTAAGACACACGCATAGATAATCTATTATGCTGTTATTTGGGCTACTCTCTGATTAACATGGAGTTGTAGGCTTTTGGATTAGGTATTCAGTCTCTTACTTATTCCTTTCTGTAAACAGGTAAGTGTATCTAAAAGGTCACGAACTGTTAGATCCCATCAGTGAGGCAGTTGGAATAAGGGCTCTGACTTCAGCAGCAATCCAACCCTTTTTTGCCTCAGGAGTTACTCTGTGTTGCAGGTGAACATATCCCAGGCAGACATGCAGGCCATCGGCAATACCATCACTATGGTGACACAAGATGGCACCACCATCACAGTCCCTGCCCACGACGCCGTCATCTCCTCTGCAGGAACGCATTCCGTAGCGATGGTCACTGCAGAGGGCACCGAGGGACAGCAGGTGAGACACTGCCTGCATTCATGTTGTAATGTCCTTTAGGAGCTCGTACAAAGTGTCACCTGAGCCATCACCGTTGTGCCATCGATGTGGATTTATCTCAGCAAAGCAGTTTTTAGCACCTGGCCTACACATTCCCCTCATAAGTGTCTGATGTGTTCTGGTCCTGTGCTATACCTCAGCAGATGGCAGAATGTATTAAAAACAATTGGGCACCAACAAAAAATTCTGACGTACCAGTCTAATGATTCATTAAGGTGTACATAAAATAAGACCTAAAAATGCGAAGCATTTTCCCCAAAGTCATGTAGTAAGTGAATGGCAGAACTAAGAATAGAATCCAGTATGATCTGTAGTTTCATTGGTTAATATTATGAGACTGTAATTTATTTGGCAGATGGAAAACATTTGTGTAAATATATATCTGTGAGTTGGTTTTTAATATACAGATAAAACAGCCAACTTTCCATTAGAAATATGATGATACAATCTCTTAGTTAAAATGTATTCTGCTGTTCTAAAATTGCACCACGTGAAAATGAAGATACTTACTAATTCCTGTGTCGATAATCACAGGCCTGCAGGTGCATTTATTGAATTGCTGCAATCCAGAGGATATTTATATTTCATGAGCTAGTAGTTAACTTGGAGAACACAACTGTGGCAACTTTTCTTTTGCACAATACAATTATGCTCATGATCAATCACAGCTTTAAAGGTAACTGTGAAGGCAGTGGCAGTGTGAAGCTCAGAGCAGGAACAGATCTGCCATGCAGGTGACTCTCTCCATTTGGTCTCGAAGGTTGCTATTGTGGCGCAGGACTTGGCAGCGTTTCATAGTGCCTCCTCAGAGATGGGACACCAGCAGCACGGACACCATCTAGTGACTACAGAAACTAGACCTGTTACATTGTTGGCAACATCCAATGGGACACAAATTGCAGTACAGGTAAGATGCGGATAAATGGGTTTTTTGGAGTGTTTCTTTTGTCTAGAGCCAGAAGCTCCTGGTCAGGTAACAAAATTATTCAAATAAGCTTGGTTTCCCTGAAAACATATACCCCACAACCATATGATCTCATCTTTAAAATAATATATACGGTTAGGAAGAGGAATAAGCAGCATCTAATTTTCCAAATCTACTTGTAGAACACCCAAAAAAGGGGAAGGGCCAAACTTCAGGTCAACTGAGTTGTTCATGGAGTCACAGGTTTTCAGTAAAAAAGTGCTTTTTTTCATCCTTCAGCTTTACGTATAGAGCTGACACATATAAAGCCAAACTCTCAAGGGTAAATTGCTATGAACTTATAAAATTAGCAAATTTGTTATTTGAACCTTGAAATGCTAATACCAAATTGTGCAAAGTTATATAGAAAGATTAATAATCAGAAATCTCTGGAAATAGTGACCTTCTCTTATGTGCCAAACCAGCACAGTCTAAGCAGTCTCTGTAAATAGTTCCTCACATTGTTCAAACACTGTCAGGAAAAGGTAATTTCTAGGTATGAAAGAGCTCTTAAAAGCTCAGATTGAAAGGAATGGTATTAATATCCTCAAGCAGAAATGAGAGATTGTTATTTTACCCTTTGTTAAATGGAAAATAGCAAGTCAGATGCTGCTTGGAAGAGCAATGAAAGTCGAGAAGTTCTAAATTCTGAAGTCTTCTATTTTGAGCTAAGTTGGCAGTAATCAAAACTGCTTGTAAGAGAAACCATATCAGAAGGCAATTGTTTGCATGAAGCAAGTAAAAAAGTAACTTGCACTCTCAGCAATGGGTCCTTTGAATGAAAGGAAAACAGGCACTCTGTACATGCCCCGCTTCTGTTACCAAAGTGGAGCATTTGGTTAAGTCGCTTAACATTAATTAAGCTTAAAATACACAAAGAGAAGAGAGAGAATTCAAAATGAAAATACTCTTAATTATTCCTGAGGTTTTGATTGGCTTTTCTTTTGTATTTTAATACTAATAAATGAATCCATTAGGTTTCTAATTACTGGTAAAGCCAGTAGCTTGATAGTCTGATTGAAGCCCTAATGAGGTGGTAACAGAGATCTTGATTTGAGTGGCTCCAGAACGTGATATGCAGTGACTGTAAAAATAACAAGTGATACTTAGAACTGTCCAGTTAGGTCAGACAATCTGGTGTTACCTTTCACACTCTCATGTGTGTTTCTCCTGAGCCAATACATAATGGCCAGCTTTACATTTTTTGGTGAGGTTGAGGTTGTCTTCCGTGTTCCCATGAACATATTATAAAACTCCTTGGATTCCATCCCAAAATTGTGTCAAGTTCTCTTTATCCAGCATTGGTTATGTTGCTTCTGGTAGTACCAGATATATTGATGACTTTGCTGCTACTAGATAATTCACCCTCTAAACTGACTGTAGAATCGGTGTCATCATAACAGCTTTTTTGTATGGTTTGGATTCTGCAATAAATGTACACTTTTTCTATAAATCAGTGTCATATGGTGTTCTAAAGAGCTGACTTTCTGTTAGAGAGTTAAGAAAAATGAAGATGTGTGTTTGCTTTACCATTGATAAAATTTGACTTCTGTAAGCCTTGTCTGAGCTTTGTAGTATCTGCCAGGTTGAAATATCACCCAGTTTGTGGGTCATGAAGTGTGTTTATTACGCAGTAGTTCTCTGAAGCAAATGTATTTGGTAGTTACATAGAAACTCAATTTAATCTCCTATCAGCAGCTATCTTAATTGTCATGCTGATTAGATAGCTGCTGGTATATATTATCCAGGAGAGGTGTGACAATAGTGATTGCACTTATTTGGGCTGAAGTATTGTTTGATATCTAGATCTTTTGCTTTCAGATCTTTTTTGATGCATGTATTATCCAAGTGTAACATTTTGGATTAATTTCTGTTTAAATGCATTTGTTTCAGCTTGGAGAACAACAGTCTCTGGAAGAAGCCATTAGAATAGCGTCCAGAATACAACAGGGTGAAACACCAGGGATTGATGATTAACTTCTAAAACTGCTACCAGAACAATAGAGTGAAAGGTATTTTATTTTCAACCAACAAAGGTCCATGCCAGCAGCAGCCCATAAAAACTTTGAAGTCCTCCACTCACTGATACTGTGTACACATTTTATGCAAGAGTGAAGAACATTTTCTAAGTTTTGTGTACATAACCCTTGGAATGGACTGACATCATCTACTTCCAACCGTTGTATTCAGGAATATGGAATTAGGATTATATAGTAAACTTCCTTGTTATCCTTTCATCAGATTTCAGACTGGTCTACAAGCAAGTAAAAAATAGAAGCATTTGAATTAATTTTTAATGTCATGTACAAATAATGAAGGCATTACTGAAGATTTCAGCTGTTTAAATAACCATTTCAGGAACCCTTACAAGTAATAAAGGCAACAAAGCCTTTTAAAATTGCATTCCATCAATGGAAAAGTCTTGGATTTTGAGCCTACTACTGTAAATCTTCGTATTTTGATTTGTTTCATACAGATTTGAATACTCCTTAGATTATCTACCCCATCTCATTCATTGTAAATACAGACTGTTAATGCTGGAAGTGCTAATTATATTATCTTTAAATTGGATTATGTACAAAGAACTGGTTGTTCAATATTAAAGAAAGTAAATCTAATTAATTTGTTTCTTTACATATTTTACTTAAGATGTTACTCTCAAATTATTATGCAATAAAATATAGCAAGATTGTATTGTTTAGATAGGATGATATTGTTGTGTGATGTATTGTTTTACTTCTTACTGAGACTGAAGTTCAAATTATTTATTTACGGCCTTGTATAAATTTTTCCAAAGTTTATTTATCATAAACTTAATTTTTTGACATTAATTTTGATCGTAATCCACTGTAGTGTATTAAGCAATTACTGGTAATAGTTATTTCAGACATTCTAAAACACTACAAGAATGTTTTTCACTAAAAGGTGAAGTTACCCATTTTCAAGAGAAATAATTTCAAATGGTGCATTTGCAGCAAAAGTACAAGTACTAATGGTCTATTTTCAACAGTTCTGAGTGCCTGCTGCTACCATTCAGTACCTAGGATGTGCTGATAATCAGTGCTTTTGAAAATCAGGACACAAGTTACTAGAAAAAAGGGATTAATGATGTAAGTACAATGCTCCTCTCCAACTATCATTCCGTAAAGGAAAAAAATTCATTGTAGATATGTCTAACACATGCAGCAAAATGTAACTTTCAATTTTTTTTGTATGAAGAAGTGTTTTTACTCTTGTCTTGTTAGCAAGTTGGTTAAGCAAGTTAAAATTTTTTGGCTTCCTGTAAGATTCAGTGCTTATTTTGGATTAGTGTCAAGAGCACTTCTGAAACAGAAGCCTCACCTTTTGCCTTCTCAAGGGAAGGACTGAGCATCTTCTGGACAAAGTCTTTATTAAGTAATCCCAAGTATTGTGAGGTGCACATTTTACATGAAAAAATAAAGTCCATAACTAAGTAGCTCGAGGTATTTGACCTCAGAAAGGCCAAGTTTGAATAGAATGAGCCAATTTATTGTGAATTCCTATATCAGTGTGGGTTGCAGCCTTTTATGTTTTCTACACAGAGGCCAACTGTAAAGTGCAGTGAGAGAATACAGTACTGTGGGATAGATGGAGACAAAACAAAGGCTATTCTCTGCATAAATTGCAAAGTAAAACTTGGAAACATTTAGGTTGTCTGTAACTTTTGTATAGGATTGAGGTTGCTTGCTCACTTAGGTGCCAGTTTTCCTGAAATGTTGTAAATCTTGATATCCCATGGAGATAAATGTACTATGCAAGGAGGATAATTGCCTGTCAACTAGATCAGTTTCTTAGTACTTATCACCTTTTAGAAATTAAAGTTGTATCATTTGACATGAATGTTCAAGGTTTTTTTTTTTTCTTAAATTTCATTGCTAATAGTTTCTGGAAACGGTGGCTGGCATGGTGGCTTTGACTTAGCAAAGAAATAACTTCAGTTCTTACTTCATCTCATTTCCCAGGACATTCTCTGACCACTGTACAAATGTGAGTATTATTTTTCACACAAGTTGGTTTGCTGCAAGGTGTTCATTCACAATCAGCTCCTCAGGAAAAGCTGTAGTATTCTTAAATTATTTCTGTGACTGTGACCTTACCCATTATTCTTGCAAAACTCCCAAGTCAAAGGTGGTGCTTCCATGTTTTGCTAGCTACCTCTACAAAGGAAAACTGACTGAATAAATAAGGCAGAGTGACTTGGACTGCTTCGTGTTTAAAGAGAAGCTGAGGTGATTATGTGTGCCTTAGCTGCAAGGCCTGCCTTCATAACAGACTTGTCTTTGGCATGGAGAGACCTTGGTGATTTTTCCCTCCTGCTTCCATTCAGATAGGAGTGGAAGGAGCTGTTTTGGTAAGGTGATGCTGCATGTTGGCATTGGAAGGTCCTGTAGTGAAGTTTAGACAGGACAAGAGCAGGTTAGATAGGAAAACTGACAAAAAAGGATTTCAGGAGGAGGAAGCAAAGAATATGACAGAAAGGACTGGGTGTTTGGCAGTAGAAATCTCTATATTCTTACCCACAGATTTTACCCCTCTTGAAAATTGTTTTAAAGGGAATACTTTGGCACACTAGAAAGAAGTAACTTGTAAAAGATGAACCCTGTAAAGTAAATAAGCTCAGTATATCACTGCCTCTTACAAACTGACTCCCACATTGCCAGTCACAATTTTTCTCTTGTATTTGAATTTCAGGCCTATACCAATTCTCCCCATAAAGGAATAAGCCCAAAGTCTCTCCAGACCTCGCAGTCAATTTTTCCCTTTTACATGTTTCTACAGTTTTTTCCTGTGGTGGGCTTTGCTTCACTGTAGTTTAGTGCCTCTCCTGATAGTAAAAGAGGAGATTATTGTCGCTGCTCCAGGCTGACAACCTGTTGTGCCAGACACACTCTGCATAACAACAGGGCGGCTTTTGCCCTAAAGGGCTAATGGTTTTCATAAGAGTAAATCCTGCTGTAAACAGCGCTCATCGCTGCTGCTGTGACTGACCCCAGCTCAGCTGACCGATACCGCAGATACTCGGTGTGAGACAGGCACGTGGTGTCTGCTCAGCACACAAGGGAAGGACGGGGCTCCTGGGCCTCATAAACAATGGCTGAGCTTGGAAGGCCGTTCTTCCTCAAATTTACTCTAGTTCCTGACCTCCTAACCCCTCAAATACTACCGGGATTTGCCTGACTGGCTGCTCCGGTTTCTTCGAGGATTGTGCTGTAGCAGAGAAATCTCTCTGCATCGCTGCGTTCTTCCCAGCGCAGTCAGGGAGCCTTCTCCAGGGACAGAAAGCCATTTAATCAGTGTTTAGCCACCGAGGAAAGATGGTGTGAAGTAAGGATCTGATCTAAAGTGTTTCTGGATCTGGCAGCTCCAGCTCTACAGCTGTTGAGATTTGTCAGACTCTACACCCCTTAGGCTGACCATAGCTTCTACTTATCAAGATGCAGAAGTGCCCTATACAAACCTATTCTGGTCGCTCTTAGTTTGCCATTGAATAAAAACAAATTTTCTGTGTAGTTTTCAAGCAGCACAGGTGAAATTTCACTAATAGTTGGGTTGAATGCAAATTGATTTTCTTAAGCAGTAAGGTGTTAAGAGACTGGAAATGACAAGTAACTTGTGTCCTGTACAGTGATTAATTTACAGTTGTTCGAAGCTTTAAAAATGTATTTATTCAGCATCCATCATTTTTGTCTTGAAAAAAATGGTAATTGCCTTGTCTTTGCAGATGCATAAAATCAAACTCCAGCTCATTGTTTATAAAAAGGTACTACTATGGTTTTTATTTGCAAAGTATATATTTGAACACCATGTTTCCCAAAAGTATCCTGTGCTCTACTGATAAAAACCTGCTAAAGCATAGGCACCTATCACAACAAAAAAATCAAGAGCCATTTTCAGTTATTTTGTTGTAAATAGTAAACTACACTCAAACTGAGGCACACAAGCCAGCATTTTTCCTTGTGTGATGTGTATTGCAAAATGTCCCATCAGTTTGGCATTCCTTTGATTCTATTTTTCATTCTGCTGGTGAAGTTTACTTGGCCAGAGGAAAATCTAACAATCTCATTAGGCCATCACCATTAGCACTAAGTGGTTGACACCTTATTCCTATCAGGAATGGGCTGATACCAGACTTTTTCAACTTTTTCAACTCAATTCAAAGCAGACTTTAATTATCCCAATAAACATACAAGCTTATATCAATTATCCAAATAAACATAGACACCTATATTGACAAGTGAGCACTTTGTCCTACACAATCTGTGTATTTATCTCTGCTGGAAATGTGACCCCCACCCCTTAAATCCAATCTATCTTAGGTTCTGAAACAATAAGAAATTTTCTTTGGATTATTACTTTTCTGTTTAATTATTTGTAGCATTTTGCTCAAAGGAATGACAAACCATTTACACTTTCAGGGTACAAGTAATTGTGTGGAACTTTTTCTGTAACAGAAAAGTATCTTATGTTGCTGTCAAAACCCCAGTGTTTTACCCTTTCTTTTGTTTAAATCCATCATCAACCTTTAGGTTTATTGGCTGCTGCTTTTGATTTATTGTTCAATAGAGTTTAAGAGTCTCCATCATGTTACTGCTTGGTTCTGTAGAATTTGTTGAGAGGTTCCTGAACAGGCATCTTAGTGAAGCAAGACAAGGAAAAGAGGCTGACTTCCCAACATCTGGCAGGTTTGCTGGCATAACAGAAGCTACCACATGGATGTAAAAAGCTCCTGGAGATACAACAATGGTCCAAAGCTCCATTTCCAGTGGGCTTTTTTCTCTCTAATGTAGGGCTAATTCGGCTTGGGAGTATAGGTTGTAATGACTGAAAAATCAGAAAGTGCAAGAATGGTTTGTGGGACAGATGGAATTAGCTGCATTTTGCTTTTAAACATGCCTTCAAGACAGTAAGAGACAGATTTTTGAATGTATGTAGGTTCCTAAAGCCAGTATTAGTGAAAAGATTCAGCTTCTTAAAAAACTTACTAGGCTTTTATCCTTTTATCTGCACACCTAAAAATGTTTGCAAGATGTATCACCTTAAATGATATGCATTAGAGATTATTAAAAGAAGAGTAGTAGATTTGAAAAAAGGCAGAGTACCTCTTCCATGGTTTTGCATGTTCCCTGAAGGAGAAAAAGGAAACAGGCTAAGTGATACAGGTAAATTAGTAGTGTAGTAGTGTAGTGTACTTAGTTTCTGTGCATTAGATATTCTGAGGTTTCTAATTGCTGGTACAAAATCTTTCTTTTTTGATTGTTTTAACTTGGCTTTAACAGAAGAATAGGACATTCTGACTGTACCTGTTTCAGTCATGGCAATCATTCTGTCTCTTTGACTTTTCAGATGTTTTGGAGGAAATTTCTTACCTGAATACAACTCTCAGGAACAGATTGTTTTGCCATTTTCTTGTTAAGCAGATTTCAAGTGTTAGAGGCAGACATACAGGCAAAAAAGGAGTCACTAAAAACTGTCATGAGTGTGTACTGTCATAGTCATAGAGAATTACTGAATTGTATGTGACTGCTTGGCACAGCCTGTACTTTTAAAATGCACTTTGTGCATTTTAACTTGTGAGTACCTTCACATCTTCCTTGAAATTCCTAGATTTTGGATCCAGAAGCTGTTCTTTACTTTGTGGAAACTGTGTTGCTGTCAAATTCCCCTTTCTATTCTCTGCCTTGTTCTCTTGCTGTTATTATTTGGAGTTCCTGGGTGAATACATCCCTGAGAAATATTGTCTCTGCCTGCAGACTATATAGAGAACCAGGACTGGCAGCATCACCTATTGGCATGCCTTTGGATATACAAAGTCCATTTCTGATGGGAAACTCATTTAACTCTGGACCTTGTAATGAAGAGAAAGAGGTTGCCAGCTAACAGCAGCTGTTAGCAGCACAACCCCAGATAAAATAATCTTCATACTGCTCACCTCTAGGCTGTCAGTGGCCCAGAGACAACATTTCCCAGTTGGCACACTCCCACTGAGACCTGTTGCCCCTAAGTATGCCAGTTCTTGTGGGAACACTGGAATGCCATCACTGGCACTGGTGATAAGCACACTGGTCCCTGGCTACCTGCTGAAAACCAAGATAAAAGCTGGGAAAACAGCAAAGACCTATGTCTGCTCTCAGTTCTCCAACAGCCTTGGCACAGGTGGCTGTAGTGTTTCTGTTTTTCATAAAAGCAGCTTGACCTTCTTCCTCTTCTGCTTTTTTTACTCCATTTACGCCTCATAATAAGGTGAACTCTCATAGTAAGGTGAATTATGCCGGTTCATGTAGGCTGGGTTTCATCCAGATTTTGGCAGAACTCTTCCAATATGATGAAAGTGGCTTTAGAGGATTGCAAATGAGCTTGCAAGTGCAGGAATCCTGACAAGATGGCAATGTCTCCACTTCTGTGGCAGTTCTGAGAGTCAGACAAATTGGCCATTGTTCTGTTTCTTCCCCATTCATCATTATTTGAGTTCCTCTGCTACCCACAAAAGTTGGAAACAACGGTTTCCTTGAGCTTGAAAACTCCTAGTTAAAAGCAGCTGTTTGTCTGTGAGTGTGTGCTGTCCCAGATAAGTATTTCTGGTAGTAAAATCTTCAGTGCACCATAAAAGCAAGTATTATTAAAAAAAAAATAAGCCAATTTTGCAAATATATCCTGAAAACTGTTAAACCGCTCAAATTTGTAGGAGTATCAGTCAGGCACTGCCTAAACATCAGTTCATGTGCTATTACATCTATTGGAAGAATCAGGGCTTGAGTCTGCAAGATCCACAGCAGCTCAAAAGGTGCAATTTAATCAGCTTCAGAGAATTTGGGATGAATTTGGCTCAGAGAGTGTGGCACAGTGGAAGCCTGCAGAGCCCCTCCTCGCTCAGCTCTCTTCCTCCCGTGGTGATGTCCTTTGCTCAAGTGCTCTGTGTGAGGGAATTGGCTCTGTGGGGCTCTTCAGCCAGGCTGCTCCTCGGGCTCCTAATGCTCATTACAGGTGTCACAGGGCAGCAGAGTTGCCACACTCAGTCTGGGCAAAAAGCATCTCTTCAACACAACTCTTCATGGTCCCCTCAGACTACAGCAGAAGGACAACCGATGCAAGTTCAGAGCAGCACGTACGTAGAGCCTGTGCATCTTTACATAGCAGTTATGCATTTTTTGAGCTACGTATTTATTCAGTACTTCCCTTTCTTAGTCACTTTCAGATTGGAAATAAACCTTCTTTTAATATCATTGTGTTACTGTTTTCCTTATTTCTCTATTCCTTTCTCCTTTCCTCTTGTATGTCTTCAGAAATACTTTCTTCTGTGTACAAAATGAATTGTTCCAATTTATTTTGTCTCACTCAGCTGTTGCAGTGATTAGCAATTCATTGGTTAAACTCAATTATAACAGGACTTCTGAGCTTCAATGTGCCACTTGCTCTCACTAAATACCTGTAAAGCAGTGCAGCATCAGTTATCTTTAGGTTGAGTTTGGAAAGGAAACTGCAGCTTTGACATTAAAGGGGGAGGGATTTATTGAAAGCTTACAGTCTTTAAATTTTTTCAAAGAAGAGGAAACTTCATATATGACTGAAGCAAGCCACAGCGGCTGGGAAGTTTTGAGTCACCTTATAAGAATTACTTTGCATCTCCCTCTGTGGGCTCTGAACTGAGGTGGAGATTGTATTTTTAAATAGCCCTCTCTTACATCATCTGTTCTAAAACTTGAATGCTTCAGTTAGTACTTGCTATACAGTGCATCTCATTTTAGAAAATGAATATTTTAATGGGATATTATTGTGATTCTAAATTATCTTGATGTAGCCCCTCTCTCTGTCTCATTTTCGTAGGTTATGTTGGCTACTTTCAGTTTTCTGAAACTGGTTTTCAGTTTTCTCCAAAATGCAAATCTTAAAATTGGTGTTCCTGTGGCTCATCACTGTTTGCCCTGGAAACAGGACAGCCCTCTGCAAAGAAATGGGTATTTTCAGACAGAAGAGGTTTAAAAAGGAGGAATTGCTAGCAGGAGTGGAGAAGGAACACTGACATCCCTGTGGGTCCGAGGTGCTGCTCTTGTAGGAGTGTGCCACGGGCAGCACACGAGGATTTGTCGGCCGGGCAAGGAGCGGGAGCTTTGGGGAGGAGGCCGGAGCGAGGCTGCGCTTGGGCGGCCGAGCAGCGCAGCGAGCTCAGCGCCGAGCGGGAATCCCGGCACCCTGCCTGGCCAGGGAATGGCGCGCGTGCCTGGAGAGCCTGCGGGAGCCGAGAGCAGGACACAGCGGGCTTGCTTTGGCTTCTGTGGGGCTCCCGTGGCTGGAATAAAACACTGGTTTTTCACGTGCTCTGTTACCCAAGGGGTTCGTTTTACTGCGATTAGGTTCAGGAGAGAGAGGGGCAGATTTATTTGAGTGTTGCCAGACAGAGAAGCCAAGAGGCGAAGTGGTGGCACCTGTCGGGAGACAGGTCCGATAAACAGCATCCACCATCCATCGCCTCCGCCGTGCTGGGACTGAGCCCGTGTGGGAGCGTCCGATGGGAGCGAACAGCCCGGGCTGCGCCGGGGCTCCTGCGCTGGACTGCACTTTACACCTCGTGCAGCACGTTACTGGAAATACGTTTGGTTGCGCTTAAAAGAATAAAAGCGTCTTTAACTGGCGCGGAAAGTGCTGTTATTATATTACTATTGTACGTTAAATACTGTATTAGTATTATGGAGATTTGTGCGTGTTGAGGTCAACGGGAGCGAGACCACGCTGTAGGCGAGCGGCACCTTCGCCGGGCGGCGCGGTATCCCCAGGGTTCCCTGGGCCGGGCGAGGCGCTGTCCCCGCTCCCCGGGCGCTGTCCCCGCTCCGCGGGCGCTGTCCCCTCGCCGCTCCCCGCCCGCCGCCTCCGGGCGGTTCCCGCTGCCCGGGCGGGGCCGCCCCGGGCTAAAATGGCGCCGGGCGCGC
>VZTX01001308.1:0-19101 GCA_013400915.1 Pardalotus punctatus | reverse complement strand
CTCGCCGCTGCCCGACTACCCGGGCACGCCGCCGCACAAGACCCTGCGCAAGCTGCGCCTGTTCGACACGCCGCACACGCCCAAGGTGAGCNCGGGGCGGTGCCGCCTCCCGACGGGACACGGGCACCGGGCAAGCCGCTTATTTAAATATTAGTCGACTGTAGATAAAAAGTTTTCTGGATTTGGCAGTGTTTTGTGGAAAAGATATTTTAAAAGTGCGAGCTTGGAGTATTAAAAGTCATGAATAAGTGCTTTAGTGTCGAGTGGGCGTTGGTGGGGGTGTAGCCAGAAAGTTAAAGCTCGCATTGGAGGTTTGCTCCTGCGTGTCTCTCGGTGAACTGACGCGTCCTAGGAGGAATTTCTTCACAGGAAGGGTGATCAGACATCGGAATGGATTGCCCGGGGAGGTGGTGGAGTCACCATCCCTCGAGGTGTTTAAAGAAAAGCCGGACCTGGCATTCAGTGCCGTGGTCGGGGTAACACGGTGGTGTTGTGTCATAGGCTGGGCTCGATGATCTCAGAGGGGTTTTCCGACCTAATGGATCCTGTTGTTGGAGTATTGCTGTCGTGGTGCCGTGTGCCGGCGCTGGTTCAGTGTCTGCACTCCTGCATCAAACATAAAAGGGTGTTTGAGTAGTCGATGCTGTTAAACTGATGGATTCCAAATCTTAGACGGATAGATGAGTAGCTCTTAACTGTGTCAATAATAGACTTTTGGAAAGCATTTCAACATTTGAACTCGACGCTGTGTAAAACCCCGTATAGTGAATTTAAATCTAGTGATAATTGGCTTCCTTTCTTCATTACTTTTCATATAGCCCTTTAGAAGTAATCCTGGGATAATCCCTAGGGATAATCTCCCAGGGGTCTATAGATGGAAAACAACTGACTTAAAGTGCGAGGAAGGCAACCTTGTTAATTGGTTTTCTACAGCTTCCATCTCCAGTGAGGTTTCACTGGTAGAAATCAGTGGTACAAGTTTTGAAAAGGTAAAATTGATGATGATTCTATACCTTGTCAGGTGCAGACACTTCAGAGATGCAAAAGTTTTGTGGAATGTGACGCTAAAAACAAGTTCTTAACACAGAAGTCCAATGGGATTCTTAAATTAGGTGCTCAGATTTTACATAGGTTATCTTGGAGAGGTTATCTTTGTAAAAATCAGTTGGTTCAGGTATCCAGTAGAAGTACAGAAATGTATCCTGAGATGCACAGTGAGTTAAAGGTCTTCATCTAGTGCAGATTTGTGGATTGCAGTTGAAATTCCCATGTCCTGAGCATTCTTTCCTGTGGTCGTTTACACATTAGTTGTGTCAAATCTTTATTTTGAAGGGTGTTGTTAGGATAAGGTGATGCTCCTGCTTGTGATCCAGTCATTGGCATCCTCATCTGGATGAAGGAGACTCAGGTACAGACTTCCCAGTGTAACTGGGAGAGGTTTCATCAGGTGCCTGGAAAATGCCTGGTCTGGCAAATTATCACCCAAAAGATCAGTTTTGGATATTTAACTGACAGTACCCCCATAGTGTCAATTAATGAACAATTTTTTTGTAGGCTCAGGAAGATGCACCTGTGCATCAATATTAAATGTTGCATTTGCTACTTTTTTGTCACCTACATTTGTAGAAACCAAAGAATTTCCTGTCTGATCTAACTTCCACATCATGCATGTGAAAATCATGGTGATACAGTACAGGATCATCCTTGAGTTTCATCCCTGTTCATTTAATGGACAAAGATTTGTCCAAGAAGTTTAGATGATGATAAAGACAGAAGAAGATTACTCTCATCGTCATCATCTTTCCTATCTGTTTAAAATGATTTTAATACTGATTTGCTTGAACTGTTTCTGTGTAGAGTAGAAAGCGTAATAGTTTCTTAGAAATTCTTTTTGATGGAAATGCAGGTATTTAAACAACTGATGTTAACTTTAATTAGACAATATTGTAATGATGGCTTTAAGCATGACCTGACTGACTTATGTCTAAGGCAATATCAAGGCTATAAATGTCTCTTTTTTTTTTTTTTTTAAATACAGAGTTTGCTTTCTAAAGCACAAGGTTTAGGCTCTAGCTCAGTCAAACTTCGAGGGGGCTCGCTGTTTATGAATGTTGGGAAGTCGGAGAAGCAAGAAGAAGATTTTAGACAAACACCTCATGTGAACATCAATCCCTTCACTCCTGATTCCATGTTCCTTCACAATTCTGAAGGCAAATGTCGTCGGAGGAAGAGGATACACTGGAATGAGTGAGTAACTTGTAGCTTCCTTTGTTAAGCTTGTATTTAGAACTACTTTTGGCTGCAAAAATTTTGTTACAAACTGCTTCTGAGAAAGGTTTTTTTGATTGCAGATCATTAGCAATGTATAATACAGCTCCTAAAATATGTGCTTTGGGATGCATGACATCATGAAATAATCATTTAGCACTAGATCTTTTGATTAGTGTACAGAGGGGATAGACTAGGCTGTGTGTCATGGAACAGGCCATGCACAGAGTCTTTTCTTGAGGAAGGAAAAAATTCATTAAGTACTAGTGTGAAACATGAAGGAAGAAATTATAAAGATATTAGCAGGGCATCTTTAGGGGTTTGTGTTTACAGATGTCTGGGGTTCAATTAGTTAACTAAAATTAGGTAGAATGGGAGAATTAGATCACAGAAAAATTCAACAGATTCTAGGCTTCAGTTTTAAATTTACTGAAACCATGTGATTTCTGCTGTGAATTTCAGCTCTTGTGGAGAGGACATGGAACCAAGTGATGGAGAGCCTGAAGAGGAGATCATGAGACCTGCTAAGGTACTTAATCTTTAGAACTTGATACTAATTTTACTAATTTTGGCAGTTTATGTATCTGCAGATCTAAATATTTTCCTTGGTAATCTTTGCAGAGGATAACAATAACAGAAAGTAACATGAAGTCACGATATGCAACCGAATTCCATGAGTTGGAGAAGATTGGATCTGGGGAATTTGGTTCCGTGTTTAAATGTGTGAAGAGGCTGGATGGCTGCATCTATGCAATAAAGCGATCCAAGAAGCCCTTGGCTGGCTCAGTGGATGAGTGAGTACTTCTTGCTCTTAAAACTTAAAAGTCTTCTATTGGTATTTCTTCTTCACATGGTTCTTTGTGTTGCTGTCTAGAGAAAGCATTTAAGAGAAAAGTATAAAACAAATATGAATTAAATGTAAAACATAGAGAGTTTTGAAGCCACCTTTTTTCATCCCCACCCACCACCACAGATACTGTGCAGTACTGTGGAGAAAAGGCTAATTGGCCTCTCCTGACAGATGTTTGTCCCAATATTCTGTGTGGAAATAATTGTTCTCAAAGTGAGAATAATGCTTCCTTGCAAAGGTGATTCTTCAAGAGATAAAAGGAAAGCACTGTTCCTAAGTCCTCATCCTTGTTAGCTTGAGTGACATGAAGAAGGGTTAAGTCAGTTTGGGGCTATTTTTTGGCATTTGTGAATGAGCCTGTGCTGTGATTCATGACTATCCCCACACTGCTCAAATAGTTATAACATAAAACCCCAGAGGTTTGAGTTGCACAAAATTGTGTACCAGACTTACACACAGAAAGTTAAGAATGTTGAGTTCAGTGAACCTCTTGGCTTATGATCACTTTTATTTTTTCCTTAAAACTTCAGTCATGCATCTCTAAGCTTGCTATTGCTACTGGTTGGCAAGTATGTAATGGAAGTGGCAGGTCTCTCAAGAATTATCCACATCAAACACTGGTTTTTTATGTTCTATATACTAAGTCTTTTAATGTAACATAAATTATTTTAGCCATTTGGATATAGGTATAAATGCACCTTACAGTGCCACAGAACTGCATATGAAGATTTTTATTAGAAATACTTACTGTAATAAGAAATTGTACTAAATTCACCTCACAATACTCTCATGTGCTGTTATTTTTTGTGACTAACAGGCAGAATGCTTTAAGAGAGGTCTATGCACATGCAGTTCTGGGACAGCATTCTCATGTAGTAAGGTACTACTCTGCATGGGCAGAAGATGATCACATGCTCATACAGAATGAATATTGCAATGGTAAGTAAAGATGACATACAGGTACCTACAAGTTCTTAACACTTGTTAGGAATTGATTACCCTACTCACAGCTCATGCCATCTTCCTCTCAAGTGTCTGATATTCCTTGCTATTGGAAAAGGCATATCAGATGTTTGAAACAAAAGCTTTGCAAAGTTGCAGATTTTAATCATGCATGTTCAAGCATATTGGAAGTACAGTGAGGTGTTTGTGAGCGGCAGAACTGTTATTCTGTGCAATAGTACAAGCTGGAATAGAGAAAATTGCTAGAGTTTCTGTTAAAAAGGGAGACTAAACCTGATATCTGAAGCATTTTGCTATTGTTGATGTGCTGCCAGAGATTTGGAAGAGACAATGAGGCCTTTTCCCTTGTATTGACATCCTGTTAGCTTGTGTGGCACCTACAGCAGAAAAGAATTTTATTGTATTGCATGGCTAAAAGGACAGGATACAGTGCTAGATTTTACACTTACTGTATATTGCCAGCAAATTCTTTGTGATATATTCACATAATTTTGGGAGCTAGTTGTCATTAGTTTGTCAGCTGTTTGTTGTAAAAAAAGTGACTTGTTTTCTTTAATGTTGTTTTAGGTGGCAGTTTAGCAGATGCCATAAGTGAAAATTACAGGAATATGCGCTATTTTACTGAACCAGAACTGAAGGACCTGCTGCTTCAAGTGGCTCGAGGTTTAAAGTACATTCATTCGATGTCCCTGGTACACATGGATATCAAACCTAGTAAGTTTGTAACTGCTTTACTCTGTATTGACAACTTCCTCAGTTCATTTAATGTGCTGTAGAAAAATGAACAGTTAGCCACACCTTACTAACTGTAAATTCTTCCCTGAAGTTCTGAATAGGAGCACAAAGATGTCAGTTATAAAATTGGCTAGCAGACCTAAACTGTTGAGTTTATCTTGGGTCCTTTTTGTGTAATTGACTCTACTTGCATAACACTTGGCTGCCTTCCCAGCAGAGGGGCCACAGCGAGTCAGTTATAGCTTCTTGCTCTTTGAACAGGGTATATATACAAATAAAACTTCTGCATGGCTAAAGCAAACTGTAGTGAAACTAGGTCAAGTAGAAATTGTACAGAAATGTTTAACAATTCTGCTCTTTTTCAGGTAACATTTTCATATCTAGGACATCGGTACCAAGTATAACTTTAGAGGAAGGTGATGATGATGACTGGGCATCTGATAGAGTCGTATTTAAAATAGGTGAGAAGCAGCACAGCTGTGCTCAAAAGAATTGCATCAATCTCATTGTCTTCCGAGAAGTAACTTTCTTTTCTCTTCGCAGGTGACCTGGGCCATGTAACTCGAGTCTCTAGTCCTCAAGTGGAAGAAGGTGACAGCCGTTTCCTTGCTAATGAAGTCCTGCAAGAGGTAACTGTTCCGTTTGTGGGAAACAGTGATGTTAGGCCTGCATGCTGTTTCCTTTAGAAAAAAATTATTAATTTATTTTTTCTTTCTCAAGAACTACACTCATTTGCCAAAAGCGGATATTTTTGCTCTCGCTCTGACTGTTGTCTGTGCTGCTGGGGCTGAACCACTTCCAACTAATGGGGACCAATGGCATGAAATCCGGCAAGGAAAACTACCCAGACTACCACAAGTGCTTTCTCAAGAATTACTAGACTTACTAAAAGTAAGAACTCTTGTACTAGTGGCTCTCTGATAAGTACAATTTTTATTGTATTGTTGGTCTTAACAAGAATGCCTTGTTTTCTTCTTCCCCAAGGTTATGATTAATCCTGATCCTGAGAAAAGGCCTTCAGCTGTGGCGCTGGTGAAGCATTCAGTGCTTCTCTCTGCCGCAAAAAAGAGCGCGGAGCAACTCCGGATAGAGCTGAACGCTGAAAAATTCAAGAACTCGCTCTTGCAGAAGTAAGTAGGTCTTTGGGGTCCTTCAATAGGACTTCATTTCTAATAGGTTTTCACCTGACAGTGAAGTGATGATAAAGCAGGAGTGTCCTTGTTTGTGTGTGAGATCCACAAATCTGTATGCATGTGCGTACCTGAGAGTACAAAGTGGGTCATGGAACGTTAAAAGGAACTTTCTCCACAGAAAGAACTGCTTGAACACTCTAAGGGAATCTCAACAGCACTGTTAGTATTCAAGACATACAAAACATTATGGTTTTTAAAAAATGTTTCAGGACAGTGCACATTTTCATGACAGATATAGCCTAACTTACATCTGTATGATTTGAGTCCATGTTTTCCCTCGGTAATTTGTACATTGAAACATGTTGGAAAACATGACTTAAATGACCTATTTTGAACTTAAATAAAATGGCACATCAGGAATAGTTTTGGACTAATTTGACCTATACCCAGGAGTGTTATTGGGTCACCAGAGAATCATTTGTGTCAGGAGGTCATCTTGTCCTACCCCTTGCTCAAACACTCAACTTTGAATTAAAGCTTGGAAGAAGAGGTTCCCTTTAGGAAGGTCTGATTTCTGCTTAAGTTTCAGGGAAAGAGTTAGTAAATTAATAAGCAGCTATCTGACTCTCACTGCAGTTATCTTTGCACGTGTTATGCATAGTAGGCAGGCTTTTATGGGGGAATATAGAACACTGATTTCTTTCTGAGTTGTTTGTCTTGAATGGAGACGTTAATTCACGTTCAGGTTCACTCCATTGTTACCTGCTCATCTTGCCATTGATACAGTCTGACCACAACCTGATGTACTAGATTAGATAGTTATCATTATAATATTATGAATTACACTGAAAGAATAATTAGTTTGTGCAGATGGTTAAAGGGCAGATTTGCTGAGGTAAGTTGCTTGCTTGTAGTAAGACAGTGTACTGTTGTATCACTTGAAAGAGAAAGCTGGCAAAGCTAGTGTTTTGTGAAAACTTCTGGCCTGGCAGTAGGAAGAATACATCCTTATAAAATAAGTATAAATCCAAGAATGATTTAAAAAGAACACTTAGTCATAGTAATTGTTAACACTGGGTGGCATAGTGCTCCATAAAATACTTCAGGTAGTTATTTGGTGGGGGGGAGAGGGGGTTGTTTATTTTGAGTTTGTTTTTTCTTAAATTTCTGCATTTGAGCTATTTAAAATACCACTTTTTTGTGTAAGTCATCTTCAGTGAAAATAATCCTTTTAAGGCAACTCAGCTTTTCTTCTGTATTGTCCTCTTCAGAGGAAGAAAGAATTCAAGATTTCTAGGCAAGAATTCAAGACTTCTAGGGAAGTGTGGAAGGATATTGTAAAGCCTAATTTCCTGGTAATGGTGTGGTGGTTGGGTGAGCACGTGTGCATTTGTGACGTTCACAGGGAAGAGGACTAAAAATTGGTTGCATTCTCTTGCAGTGAACTGACACAGTGATAATGTAGGGGTGAGTAGATGGGGCACGGGTGTTAATGAATAATACTTTAGCTCACAAGAATAGGACTTCCTTATTAAACTAAAACATGTAGCTTAAAACTGAATACACCTACACCAATATGCAGCAAGCTTGTAAAATTTGATTTTGCTTTGCACCCAGATAGGAAGTGAGGTTACAAATACTAGCTCTTATAGTAGAGATAGTTCTTTGATGGATAGTTTGAGATAGTGGAAAGAAGAAAATATGGGGGCAGTGCTTAGGCTTAGCCATATGTCAGTATTTGAGGAAAGGAGAAAAGCAAAGTATGGGGGAAACCTTTTATAACAATAGCTTTGCTCTTTAGTTGGACTATATTATAGTTTTATCCTGAGTTTGATATAACTTTGTACTCGGACTAGGCATTGGTAATTCTCTGAAACAGAATAGTTGGCAGAATGTTACACAGGGGCAATGGCCTGTGATACCTTCAGTGACTCTGCCTTGCAGGCCCACTTTTTTGTTAGGCAAAAAACATGGAAGTAGTGATAAGCTTTTGATGTGGGTATGCAAAAGGGATAGGATGATTCCTGAGCTGTCTGTTGCCAGTTAGCTACATCTGTGTTCATCTAAGTGTCTGAGTCGCCCACGGAAGATCAGGTGTGGCTGAATACTCTTCCCTTGGGCAAACCTCAGTAATGAACTCTGCCTTTACACGTGCCTTGTGCTAAGAAGTAAACAGCACCCTACCGTGTCCTGGAAATTGAAGTGTTGAGCTGCTTATAACAGGCTGGAGTTCAGAACCTGAGTTGTGTGAATTTTTCATTTCCTTCCCTTGCTTTTCAAAAGAAAGAACATCTAGATGAGTAATGAGCATCCCACCTCTGCCCTCTGGGTTGGAACCAGGTGGATGCAAATCATAATGATCTCAGTATGACCTAAAATGGACCGAAAGTCTTGAGTTGTGACCCGCTGTGGTTGGTTTGATCCCTCTTGCTGTGATAAGGCTGTAGTCCTCGTGGGTAGTGCTGGGTGTGACTCTGTCCCTGTCATGCAGAGAACTGAAGAAGGCCCAGATGGCGAAGGCTGCGGCCGAGGAGCGAGCACTGTTCACGGACAGAATGACAACGAGATCGACAACACAGAACAGACCATCCCGGCTCATTGGGAAGAAAATGAACCGCTCCCTGAGCCTTACCATATACTAACTATGCAGTCTAAAAGAACTGCAGAGGTGGCCATAGCATCTCTGCTGGACTGAAGCCTGAGGAATTGAAGGAAACCTTCAATTCATGTTTCATGTCCTGTGATCAGTATCGCCAGTTTTACAGCTATTGCTTCTGGGTTTTCACTTGTATTCTGTGGCTGATTCTGTATTAACCCTTTGAGTTAATGGACTCGGTTACTCTCCTGTCTGTAGAGGATCCTGGATGTTATTCCATAAGCCTTTCGGTTACACTGTTAGATGTTATGTTGTCCCAGGGTTAACCACTATAGTGGTGTGCTGCTTTGTAGTGTTACAGCATTGTAATAAGAAGCAATATCCCTAATCTTTTAAGAAGGAGGGAGGGGGCCTTACTTTGATAGTTAATTTTTTTTTTTTTTTTTTTTTGGAGCAGAGGGGAATAAATTTTGAAAGACAGGCTTTAAGGCCACCTACAGTCAATGTACCTGATGTCAGGTAGACTTTTGTTGTGAATTTTATTTGTGTATTCAACTGGGAGCACTTTGTAGGCATTGCATAAACCACAGCTTAGGAACCTGTGGAATTAAGTGCCATGTGGAACTGCTGCTATTTTTAGTTCAATGTCCTTGCTGTAAACTGTAGCATTAAAACAATCATTAATGTGTTAATAGGCTTCTTGTTAAAGCAATTAAGTGAAACAAATATAAGCTGCATTTTAGTGAAGGCAGCATTTTTCTCTCAAAGCTAGTGCATTGTGAAAAAATGCACCAATTTAATATTTGGACTCTGTATTAGTGTAATGCAATTGTTCATGTCTTTGCTATTGATGTTTTGTTATTCTTTCTAATAAGGTTCTCTGAATGTTCATATTTTCTTCAGTTGCCCATTCTTGAGGCTATTGTATGTTTGATTTTTTTTTATGTTGGAATTCTTGTAAATAGTTGTTTAGCGTGTTCAGGTTGTTTTTCATTGTTTATGTACATAGGTGTGATCATGCTTATAGTGTACTATAGTGAAACTGCAGTCTGGGATGCCAACAGACACAGCTTAACTATTCAGTTTGAAGTTCCAAAATGTGGAACAGAATGTGGCCATGGAACCGGTGCTGATATTGAACCTAGGCTGACAGAACTGTTCTAGTTACTGGCTTGTCTCTTCATTCATTTTACTTAAAACAATGTTTCCCTTTTGTGCTCTATTTGTTCTTACTAGTGTTGAATTTGAATATTAAAGTTAAAAGTTCTGTTTGTTTAATATTGTCTAACACTTATTTAACTTTGTAGTTACGGAAATAAAATAGTGAGTTGGGAGTATACTGTGGCAAGTCCTGATGAGATCTGCTTCCCACTCATGCCTACCACTTGTGATTCCCTCTCATGAGAGTGGGACTGAGATAAGACCCGTGCTGACAGTTAGGAGAGGAGCACCCTAGTTGGTGTGTTAGTGTCCATAGCAGTGTGTCTCTGCAGCCTCAGGAATGGTGTATTGCATTGGCAAAGATGAAACCCACAGAAGAAATGGAACCCATTGAGTGCTGTGTCCAGTTCTGAGCCCCTCACTACAAGCAAGACACTGAGAGGCTGGAGCGAGTCCAGAGAAGGGCAACGGAGCTGGGGAAGGCTCTGGAGCACAAATCTGATGAGCAGCTGAGGGAGCTGGGGGTGTTTAGCCTGGAGAAAAGGAGGCTCAGGAGAGACCTTATCACTCTCTACAGCTGCCTGAAGAGATTGTAGCCAGGTGGAGGTCAGCTCCTTCTCCCAAGTAACGAGATAGGACAAGAAGGAACAGCCTCAAGCTTTGCCAGGGGAGGTTTAGATGGAATATTAGGAAACATTTCTTCACGGAAACAGTTGTCAAGCATTGGAACAGGTTGCCCAGGGAATTGGTGGTATCACCATCCTTGGGGTTATACAAAAGCTGTGTGGATGTGGCACTTACTGATATGGTTGAGTGGTGGACATGGCAGTGCTGGGTTAACAGTTGGACTCCATGATCCTAAGGGTATTTTCCAGCCCAAAGAATGCTATGGGCCTATTCTAGTGCTGGTCACAGGTTTTGTGTGCCATTGAAGGGGTGCCCAGCTTAAGTGATGTGACTGAAGTGACTTTAGATGTTTTAACTTTTTCCTGTGTGCCAAGGACAGTATTTTAAAAGGCGTTTCAGTGTTTTAAAGTAGTTAATGGGATCAGTAAGAATGGTGACATTTCACCTCAAATTTTCATGAGCCTTCCCAGTGCCAACGGTGAAGCAGTGAATCCTGGCTGCAATGGTGGCTACTGGGAAGAAGCCGAGAATTTGGGAAGTGTGTGTTAATGCTTCCCATGAATATTCCCAGCATGCAGTGATTCATGATTCAGGTGCTTACTGAGTAAGAAGGGGTATCTATTTTTGCTGACATTGAAGGGGTTTTCTTTTTTTAATAGGAACAATCTTACAGTAATTTTGGTAGCTTACAAATGTATTGCAGAAACAAGACTTGGGCCAAACTTGTCTGTAATTGAGCAAGTTGCCTTTTTGGGTGGAAGAAGAAGCTATTCACCTCTCACAGAAATGTAGAGTTGGATATCAGTTGAAAAAAATTCTAGCAAGCACGGTGTAGCAGGATGAGCTTCAGCACTTTTAAGAGGAAAGATTTATCTCAATTTAACAAGCAGGCATTAGAGTTGGTTGGCAAATGTGAATTCATTTAGCTTAAATTTCCAATAATGATGAAGCACGGTAGCTTATCTTTTTTGATCAGGCTACATGACTTCATGAAGAACTCAAAGTGAACGTAAAAATACCTGAAAGCAGGTATTTCATATCTCCATCTTCTCTAAACATTTGTCTGTTCCTTTGTCTTCTCCATCTTTTAATGATACATTACTGGCCAATGCTACCTGCCTGGTCTTGCTCAGTTTTTCTGCATCTTGTGCCCAAAGTCTGGCTGGTGCGATGGACTAAAGCTCTTACAGACTCAGTTTCCTGTAAAGACATGACACCCCTTAACACTGAAAAATGAATTTCAAGTATCAAGGACTGATTCGCTGTTTGGATAATTCATCTTGTGAATCAAACCTTTCAGTTGTCTGTAGAAATACTGACAGGTTTGCAGGTTAACTATTGAATTGTACCATAAATACTATACTTAAAAAAGTATTGAGTCACATCTGGTCTTCAAATGCTATGTGAAATTCTATTTATGCCATTACTGTCAAAACACATTTGGAGGTCATCTTCGTATTTTTTTTTTGTTTTTTGTTAAGCTATTGACACACAGCAGTTGTCTAGGGTTTTTTGATGGTTTTTGTTAATTTTTCAGTTTCCAAGTATCCTGTTGCCCTGTTAGTTGGAATGGATCTGAATTACTAAAATGTAGAACCTGAAAAGCACACTTTCAACTTGGCTTATAAATAAATTTGCAGACAAGCTTTATCTCCACTTAGAAATGGAGTTAGGCACTGCTTGTATATTCCAAAGTAGGATTTCAATGTCATAGCCTGCATTATTTTAGACTATAGCACTGGAAAGTTTAAGAACTAAAAGTATATTTAGGCATCCTGTCCTTGCTGATCTGGGGCAGAGGAGCACTATGTGGTTGACACCCTCCCAAAATCTGGCCGGCTGGACCTGGCTGAATGTGTTTTGTAGTCTCCAGCAACACCTGCTGGACAAAATTGTTAACTGTGCGCTGAATTTTTGTCTTTGAAGTGTTTGTGTGCTGCTAAGACACTCAGCCCTGATTGTTAGAAACCATTATCTTGTTCTGCAGCAGTGACTGAGCATTCTTGCCAGCAGCAGGTCAGGTAAGTGTCTTTTGACTTGTGCATCCCCACTCACCCCATTGATCATGTAGGTTCAGGAAAAGCACCCTCATGCTGTGTCCGTGCATGTACCTTGGTATGTAATGTGTGCATATGTTTAATAAACCTCTGTGTGTGCGCTGCCTACATAGCCTGCCTATAGCTGGGCTTGAGGACACAGGTCTAAACGGCACCAGCGAGAATCAAAGGCAGGGTTGTGCCCTGCCTGAGCCCTCCCTTCCTCTAGTGAAGCCTGGAAACCCTCTGAGGGAGCACTGCCGAGCTGAACAAAGGTTCTCAGCTCCAGAAATGTGACACAGAGAAAGCAGGAGGCAACTGGGCAGGACACCACTCAGGAAATAGAGGTCCTGCTTCTGTCTGAACAGTCGGAATTGGATGAAGATTCTATCTTCCCAAAGTATAATGGGATTGGGCTAGGGGAAAGGGAGGTGCCCCGAGGAGAGAATATTGCTATGCCTAATTAAACAGGAAGAAATTTATTATTGTTTAATGTGTTGCTCAGAGATCTGAGGTTGTACACGCCTAAAAATGAACTTGAGATTCTGGGTAGTCTTGAAAATTCCAAGCATTGCTTTCAAAGATCTTCCTTTTGCCAGTCATTTGAATCCCTTATAATAGACACTATGAGCATTTAGCATGACATCTGAATTATCATCCTGGTCTAAACTGATTTCTGTTTGACTCAAGGTGAAAGCAGACTAAGTGGCCTGACTGATTAATAATCTTCTGTGTGTCTCTAGAGTTGCTGCCAGACAGTGGGCTAATGGACAAAAAACCTGCTGCTGTTATTGGATTACTGTTTACGAACAGGAAGATTCTGTGTGTTCAGCCTGCATCCTGACAGAGAAGATCCTGTTCATCGATGGATTTACAAACAGCAGAAGGCACCACTACTGAAAGTGTTTTAAGCAAGGTGTTTTGCAGGAGAGGGATGGGGGGATAGTAGAAATACCTGCTATTCCCAGCCTTTAGTAGTCTCACCAGCCTTAAGTAATTTCTGCCTCTGCAGCTCTTTCCTCTTGCATCTTTTCACTCTCATCTACTTAGGTGTTAAGATGTTCAGGGCAGAATCTCCCCATATATTTGATCCATGCCTTAGCACATGGGATTTTAAACTCCTTTTGATCTTGCAGACATTTAGTCAAGGCTGGATTGATGGGCCAAGGCCACTGTATAAGGTTCAACTCAGTAAAGTGACAGGTCCTGCCCTTGGGTCACAACAACCCCAGGCAGCGCCACAGGCTGTGGGCAGTGGCTGGGAAGCTGCTTAGGGGAGCAGGACTTGGGGGTGCTGGCCAACAGTGGCTGAACATGAGCCCAGAGTGTGCCCAGGTGGCCCAGAAGGCCGATGGTATCGATAGCTTGTGTCAGGAACAGTGTGGCCAGCAGGACCAGGGCAGTGATTGCTCCCTCTCTACTCGGCACTGGTGAGGCCACACCTCGAGTGCTGCATCCAGTCCTGTGAGGAGCAGCTGAGGGAGCTGGGGATTTTTAGCCTGGAGAAAAAGAGGTTCAGGGGAGACCTAATGGCTCTCTACAACTGTTTAAAAGGAGGTCGTAGCCAGGTGGGAATCAGTCTCTTGTTCATGGTAACAGTGGTAGGAAAAGTGAAAATGGCCTTGAGCTGCTCCAGGGGAGGGTTAGATGGGATATTAGGAAAAATTTCTTCACTGAAAAGGCTGTTAGGCATTGGAACAGGTTGCCTACGGAAGCGGTGGAACCATCATCCCTGGAAGTTAAACAATGTGGATGTGGCACTGGGGGAAATGGTTTAGTGGTGAACATGGCAGTGCTGGGTTATAAGAGGGGCACAGTGCTACTGGAGGTCTTTTCCAACCTTAAGATTCTATTATTCTGACTGACTATCTTCTACATTAGAACCTGCTTAAATGGCTTTTTCCATTGACTATTTCTCTTTCCAGTTTCCATCCCAAAAATGGTATCAGATGGTTACTGCAGCACACATGGGACTGAATTTCCTCTTCCTTTCTGCAGGTGAGGTATGTGTGGTATTCTGTTCTATGGTGAGCTCTGTAATTTGGTGAGAAATACCTTATCAGCTGAAAATGCAGACTAAGATGTGTGTTACCAGGGAGGAACTGAAAGGAAACCTAATGTTTTACCCCTTCATTATGTTTGTTTTGTTAAGTTAAAATACAAATGCATGTATTATGCAGATGTATAAGTAATAGGAAACTATAGTGAAATAGGTGTGTTTTGCTGTAATCCCTTTAACAATTGTTCTGGAAGTCTTAGAAGCAAATGGAAAATTCCCTCCTTTTTTTTTTTTTTTGGGAGAGACTGAACTGCCATTCTGATTCAGCATCTAATGCTGCTTCCTGTTTCACCTAAAACTATGAAAGTGTTTTAAAATAACAGAAAAAAACAAATTTTTCAGATGGCTTGAGGATTGGGTCATGGTATAACATCATATATATATATATATATATATACTGCTTTTTGTGCTCTCCCCCAATGTTTCCTTGAGATGTTTTATGGCATGACTAGTCTATTCAGAAACTAACACATTGATAATAAACACTAGCACTTGCTTCAGTTTTATTTTCTACTGAAACATTGCTGTGAAGTGGCAGACACTGGAAACACAGTTTGCTGCAAAGTTGGCTTAATGGTCTTCAATTTCTGTTTGCTTCCATTTAGTTTTCCTGTGGAGAATGAAAATGACTGGTCTAGCCAATGCTGGGAAGATTTTCCCTGGGCTAACAATGAGCAGAAAACTGAGTTACTGAAGTGCCGGAATTCTTTCCTTGATGTCAGTTTAACTGACTCAGTGGCATAAAACAAAATTAGTAACGGTTGAAGTGCGTAATCTTTCCTCTGGTTAGAACTTCCCTGACAAATACTTATTATTTGGCTAACAAGGAGTAATTAAGCTTCTGTAAAGAGGACCAAGAGAAAAGTGATTGACCCCTTAAGGCTGAGCCTCAGCAGGGTCTAACTAAAGCTCCTTCCTGAAACTGTGAGTCACTCCGTGAGACCGAGCCAGTTTTCCCTCCCCTCTGTCATGCTTTTAACTGTGGTGAGGAAACAAAATTAGAGTAAGGACAGATTTCAAATAAAGTTGCTGAGATCTCAGACGACTTTCAGGAAAAGCAGAAGTATGTGAAGTTGCATCAGAACTTGCTTTTGTACCATGCAAGCAATTTCGGGTTTATGTAGTGCTATCAAGGGTTTCTTAGTTAAGTGTGATCACTGTTAATTAATGTTTAATGGATTATATGTTAATCTTATCTTCAAAGGGTCAGAATGTAAAGTCTTTGATAAGCAAATATCCAGACTAGCATATCAAAATAGAAGGGTTGCTTAAAATAACTCACACTTTGGGTGTGGATGCAGTTAGTCCTGTAACTTTCTTAAAGCTATTTTGGGTAAGCATAAAGAACAAAGGCTTCATTCCACAGCAAGCTTGTCTGCATATGAACTTCACTTTAACTGGTTTTGCTCAGTTAGTTCAATCCTATAAAAACAATTTTAAATATGAGTATGGTCATATAAAATCAGGTACCAGGTTTATGCATAACTTGTTAGTATCCTTTTGATTAACCTACCAAGTGCTGGAGCAGCTGAGACTTGTACAAACCACTCATTTTAATGAAACATTGAAGCATGGACTGCTAACCTAGTGACCTGAATGGAACTATTTATATTCTGAGTGGAAAACAAATCCTGCTCTGGCAAAGGATTTTAGCATGTCATTTAAATTGGGAATTACAGAAGCCAGTAAAAAGAATGAAGAGAAAATGAAAGGCAGCACACAGGGCTTGGTGGGGGGATTTTTGTGGGTTTTTTTTGTTTGGTTGTTCTTTTGTTTTTGGCTGGGTTTTATATATGTGGGTGTGGTGGGATTTTGTTGTTTTTTACAATTTGTGGGCCATTTTGTTTTAATTTTGTTTTTCCACTCTATTGTTTTTACCAGAAATCCACACTGCCAAAAAATCACTGAACTCTGGTCAAACCGGAGATTAAATCCCTACCATTAGAAGATTCATGTGTGAACTACATTAACTGCTTTTCTTCAGTGACTTTTCTCAGAATCTAACTGTATTTTAATACACTTTAATAAGGATGTTCTGTTTTCTGGTGACCTTGCAGGTACTCAGCTACTATCTTATCTGCATATATATAAAAGTTGTCTCTTTCCTTCTTAAGTGGAATAGCTGTGTTCAAATTGGAGAAATGCTAATGTATTTCAAGATGGCAGATGTTTCTGGTAATATTAATAGCTATAATGTTAGCAAATCAGTTTCATTAGGAAATTTAATCCAAATAATTTTTGATGTTAATCATTTAGTTTATGCTATCCATCTTGGGAAAAGAGCATAAATATTTGTTTGTGGATTCCAAAGTCCTGAATAAATTATGGAGAAAAAGGTTAAGAAAAAAAGAAGGGGGAAGTTAGGATCTGCTCTGTGAATAAGGCAGGTTGTGTTTGACAATTGACTGTGCTACTGGGAAGTTATAATATCTCTAAAAGGTATCTCTGAAAAATAAGCATTACCAGAAACCTGTGGATGACTCTACTCTCCAATTCATCACATACAGAAAACAAATCTTATGAATTATCATCAGTGGGAATTACAAGTACTTCCTACAGTGTACTTTGCTGTCTGCTCACCTGTCCTGGTCCTGGCCAGAAGCCCATTGTACCTGGAGGGTCGGTGATCCATGCAAGTCAGGCCTGTGAATTCCCAGCTTGTGCTGAGCTGTGCTGTCTGTCCCGCCTGCCTCCAGGCCCACGGGGACAATTTCCCTGGCTGATTGTCCCAGAGGAGCTTGTGGCACCTCCTACGTGGTACCTGTGATTGCACCCACTGTGTGCCCTGCCCTTTACCTGAAAATGGCAGCAATGGGTTTTGGTGAGAACACCCTCTATGTTTGACAGTAGAAACAATGTATAGAGTTGTTTCCTCGTAAGAAAATCTTGTAATAGGTTGTATGATCAAACTGGTGTAACCTTTCCGAGGGCAGGATCTGTGTGACATGCTGCACCTGGTTGACACTGCACAGCCCAGGGTTCCTGAAGGAATGTTAGGTTATCTCCACCGTTCTCTCCACTATACTGTTGGCTGCGATACATGGTATTTTAAGTGACACTTTAGAATCTGAGTGCCTTTCTTACTGGAATCACAGTAAACCTGGTACAAAACAGTCATCAAGCTGTACCTGCCAGAACTATTTCACTTGGTGTGCTACTTTTGTTCTGATGATGCAATTGGCTGAAGACTAAAATTGGGCGAAAGTTAATTGTTTTTTCCCCTCTTGTTTATTATGTGTCTTGAGTTTGGGACCGTAAGGGTTCTGCCTAAAATCCAGGAAAATGAAACCTTATGGGCTGTGTCCTGTGAATGACAGTCACATGCAGTGTTCAGAGCAGGATATGTGGGTCCCACACTGACAGACAGAAAATGGTGAGCTTTGCCATCAATTGCAATAAATACTGCATTTCTCAGCCTTTGTCAGTCAAGAGTTTTGCACCTTCTGATACTTAGGCCATGCTCACCATTCCTCATCTCTTCTCACTCATATTTTCCTTTTCTGCAAAATAATCTCACAGAGATACTCTCAGTGGGTGGCTCATACTTGGGCCTAGGGCTTCAGTACATTTGGGGTTTGGATCTTGGTTGTGTTGCTGACATGATTTATTGTATTTGCTGTTAAGACTGAAATACCAAAGACATCTATCAAGTTGTATAAAAATGCCATTCCATCCTTTCTTTACCCAAAGCTGGTCCGAAGGGTATTTTTGGCTAAGTAGACCAACCAACATAGTGCTTAGTCAAAAAAATAGGGACTTTGTGTATGGAAAAAAGGACCACTGAGATCACAGTACATGCATCATAAATAATATTTTTTTCTTACAAAATGTAGAAGAAATAATGCATAAATTTATTTTGTTTTATTAATCTCAGTTGAAGTCCTTGCACAGCTGCTGCCCTCACCAGTGCTTATTCCCAACCTACAGCAGTAAAGAGGACTTGACACAAAAAACCTACCCCAAACACACAAAAACTCTCAATAAAACCTCCGAATAACACAACTCCTTCCTTGTGGGAAGGTTTTGTCTGTCTCTGGAAGTAGAGGAGAAGGAGGTTTTTTTGCTCTCCCCATGCACTGGGATTGCACTGCACTCTCCAGCTGTGTGCAGCCTTCCTTCCAAGCTGCTTTTGGGGCAGGGAAATTCTAAGACAAAAGCTGCTCTTCTCAGCGTGAGGTATGGCCTGCTGGGAACATTGGACCTGAGACTTTCATAAATTCCATTCGCAGACTCAATTGTATTCCCGTTCTTCAAAAAACCACAATTTTCTAGGAAAGACAGAAATGTATCAGGCTCACTGATATTTTCATGACAGCTTTCATTACCATGCAGCGCTCATTTTATCTATCTCGTGCATATCACAATGACACGACTGCTCTCTTTGCTCTCTCAACTGAGGTGAAAACCCTGAACAGTATTTTAATAATATCGAAGAATGGTAAAATGACAAATGTTAATTTATTCATCCATGTTACAGCGAGCCATCAGAAATAAACTGAAAGGGACAAAACCTTGCACTTGTCCATTTAACCGTGCGCATTTCCTAATAAGAATAAAAGGCAGAACTGCGGCAGGAGCGGCAGCTTTGGAAGGCCGGAGAAGGCTCCCCGGCGCTGTCCCCGCCTCGAGCGGCGCTGTGAGGGCGCGGGGCGGGCCGGGCCGGGCCGCGGCTG